>ML789890.1:16496-48827 GCA_009831015.1 Picea engelmannii | reverse complement strand
TATATATATATATTATTCACATTCATCGACCTTTTTCACAAGGTCCATTCACATCACACATTCACATTTTTTTGAGTTTTCCATAGTTCTTGGCCAGTATAGTTATTTTTACAAACTGGGGGAAATAGGGTGTTACATGCATAGGTTGGCGACCTATCACTAACATGACTTGCAGAGGTTGGTTATTTATTCTTCCTATTCTTCCTCTTTCTATTTTCTTTAGACTTTCGATTACTAGTATCTATACTTTCACCATAGAAGGTAGAAGGAGGAGGAGAAGACTTTGTTGATGAAGGATCATCAACATGATGTCCATGAAATAAAGTGATTAACTCAGAAGCATCGAGAGAATTTGTGACATTTACAATGGTACCCAACCAAACCGGTAATCCCACATTCAATCCAGGAATGTACAAAGTGGCCATCAAAGGGACACCAACGTTTCCGAAGAAAGGAAAATAAAAAGAATCCCCTTGGGAAGGGGTTCCTTGGTTGGTATCATCAGGAACTTTAGCCATGAATATCTTATGCACAGGTTCTCCCCTTGCGGGATCATTCAAGTCTGTAAAAGTCTCACACACTGACTTTGGTGAACCAGTGGTATACAAACAACACCTATAAAGAGGCGGCTCCACGTTTCTAAGAGGAAGACCAAAAATTCCTCACGACCGGTGGAGTGGGAGGTCTAACACCTTAGGTCATACACCCAAAGAAATGACTGACTAACTCACTATAGAAAACTAGAGAGCACAAAGCACACACTAAAATTTCCTAAAGGAAAATCAAGCAGATGATTATCTAGTAGGAAGAACAATTACGCCAGTCAACACTAGAGAAACTAAACGGTGCAAGTGAAACTCAAACACAGAAGCACCCTCTGGGTATAATCTGTGAAGCGTGACCCGACGTCTACCCTAGGTACCGTGGTATACTCCCGCAGTCACCCGTGTAAGTCCCTATAATATGGGCAACTAAGTTTCCAGCTCGCAGTCAGTCACCAGGTGGGTACAGTCGACAGTCAGGCGGATCGCAATGAGTGGGATAACAAGTATGAAACCTATTAAGGGTATATAAATCAAGTGGTATGGAAGACAACATAGGATCTCGAACGAATTCGAGGTCCACGAATCTCCATAGGAAAATGTAGTCGGTAGTAATCCCACAGCATATCCTCAATATGCATTCCCCACTACGTTTAGTCCGGATTTGGAGGGGTTATCTCTGTTGCCTTTCCTCGCGCGACCTCATGTTTATCCCCTGTGTTTGAGGGGGATCCTAGATAAGTTTTACAACACTGGACTTTAACACTCCCTAAATCTGAATCCAATGTTTGTTTAACGACCTTGAAGAGTTTCATCTCCAAACAGATGAAACTCTTAAAAATCGTTAAACAAACATAAGACAAGATCACTGAGAAATACACAATCACAAGAGACACAACATTTATTCTAGGAAACCCTCTAGGGGAGGAAAACCCAACAAAACTTCCTTATTATAGATAGCCAATACAATGCCAAGAGATAACTCAAACAAGTACAGAAAGTCCTCTCCCAAAGATGCGCCTCTCTCTCTCTCTCTTCTCCAACTGTAGCTCTGAAACTTGTCTCTCAATGAACAAGTGAGTGTGTGTCTAATTGAGGCACTAGCCTCCTTATTTATACAAATATGGCATGTGTGGAAGTGTCCTTTCACTGGCAGGGCTGACTTCTTCTTCTGGGTGGTTATAACCACCTTTATTATATTCTGGATCCTCTTAGATATATTTTGGGGCCGACTTCTTCTTTTTCCTATTACAATTACATTATGACCAATCCACAAAAGGGGATTTGGTCCTTTTACAATAGCCGACATGATCAATCCATAATGGGGATTGATCCAATGAATAATATATCAATAATAATCAAAATACACTTTGCAGTTACATTATTTCAACACTCCCCCTTAACAAGAAGGGTATTCTATAGCAGCATCAGACAAGAGAGAGGCCTTTATCATCAACAGCATCAGGAGGACAGCATCATCAATATCATCTTGGAACACTGACTGGCGTATCTATAAATCATCGGAAGTTTTCTTCATCGGCAACATCGTCATTCTCAAAGGAATGCAATCATCATCTGCATCAATATGTATTAGTATAAAACTAATACATCATCATCACAGCATGAGGCTGGCCCATCATCATAATACTGGACTGGCTTTAAGTCATAGCTGTAAGGATGGAAGCACAATACTCATCTTGCTTTACATCACAACAATCAAGATGGAAGCAAGGTACTCGTCTTTCTTTACGTCACAGCAATCAATATGGAAGCAAGATACTAGATTGACTTTACGTCACAACTATCAAGCTGGAAGCACAATACTAGTCTCATCTCATCGTCTTACTTTATGTCACAACCATCAAGTTGGAAGCAAGATACTAGATTGGCTTTACGTCACAGCTGTCAAGCCGGAAGCACAGTACTAGTCTCATCTCATCATCTTTCTTTACGTCACAACCATCAGGTTGGAAGCAAGATACTAGATTGGATTTACGTCACAACTGTTAAGCCGGAAGCTCAGTACTAGTCACATCACATATTTTTACTTTATTTCACAACCATCAAGTTGGAAGCAAGATACTAGACTGGCTTTATGTCACAGTTGTCAAGCCGGAAGAATAGTACTAGTCACATCACATCTTCTTGCTTTGCGTCACAGCAATGAAGCTAGAAGCAAGAGATGTCTCATCACAACAACTACTCCCCCTTTCAAGGAAGGTCCTTTCGAACTATACCAATCTTATCTCAAAAGTGCTCAAACTTAACATGATATAGAGGCTTGGTTAACACATCAGCAACCTGTTCATTCGTGCTAACGTACTGGATATTTATGGCTCCTCTCTGCACCATGTCACAGATGTAATGATATCGGATCTCTATGTGCTTTGATTTATCATGGAATACAAGATTCTCTGTAATCTTTATGAAGCTCTGGTTGTCACATAGGATCGTGGTTTCTTCCATCTCTAGGTCAAATAGACCGGTCAACAACTTTCGAAGCCATATAGCTTCACAACTAGCAGAACATGTAGCAATGTATTCTACTTTCAGTGTGCTGAGAGAAATGTTGGATTGCTTCCTACTCTGCCATGAGATCATGGCTAATCCCAAGCTGAAACAACATCTTGAAGTGATTTTCCTATCAGAAACACTTCCTGCCCAATCTGAATCAGTGTACCCACTCAATGTAAAATCATGATCTCCATCATAACTGAGACCACAATCTAATGTACCCTTAAGGTACCTCATCACATGTTTTGCAGCCACTAGGTGAACATGTCTGGGTGCTACCAGAAACTGACTCAAGGTGTTCACAGAAAAACAAATATCTGGTCTGGTATTCGTCAAGTACATCAATGATCCAATAATCTTTCTATACATTGTAGCATCAATCAACTCTGATGAAGTGTCTACTAGCAACTTCAGCTTCATTTCCATGGGTGTATTCATGGACTTGCACTCTAACATGTCGAATCTCTTCAGGATTTCAACTGCATACTTCCCTTGGTTAAGGAATATTCCCTCTGGACTCTGCCATACCTCAAGACCTAATAAATAATGCATTAGGCCAAGGTCTTTCATCTCAAATTCTGAAGCAAGCCTCTTCTTACATTCGTTGATGAGATTTTCTTCTCTAGTTAAGAATAAGTCATCCACATATAGAAATAATATCACTAGCTCATCGTTCATGACCTTGAAGTAGAGATTAGAATCTGCTTTACTCTTGGTAAATCCCAAGCTCATCAGGAAACTATCTATATGGTCATTCCAAGCTCTAGGAGCTTTCTTTAATCCATACAGAGCCTTCTTCAGCTTGCAGACATGAGACTTCATGTCATCAACTTCAAATCCTTGAGGTTTCTCTATATGCACTTCCTCTTCAATGACACCATTTAGAAAAGTTGTCTTTACATCCATTTGGTGTAACTTCCACTTCATCTTAGCTGCAAGGGCTATGATGGTTTTGATCGAAGTGTATCTGGCTATAAGAGAGAATGTCTCTTCATAGTCAATGCCTCCCTTTTGAGAAAAGCCACGAGCTACAAATCTTTCTTTATACTTCTCAATACTTTTGTCAGTAGCATGTTTTATTTTGAAAATCCATTTGGACGATACCACATCCTTGCTCTTCAGTCTAGGAACTATTTCCCATACATTGTTCTTTATTATGGATTGGTATTCTTCTGTCATAGCATCTGCCCATTCCTTTTTCTGAATGGATTCTTCAAAGCAAGTAGGCTCTTTCTCTAGGAGATCATACATCAAAGTTGCATAACTGGAGAATGGCTTTGGCCTTTTCACCTGTCTCGTGGTTCCTTTGGGAACACCATACTTCTCTCCATCTTGAATAAGCTCTCTTTCCCAAGAAGGATTTTTCTTATGGAAGATCGTCATCTGAGGAGGTTCTTGAAATTCTTCCATATCATGTTCTTCTAGAATTTCCTCATCAGGGGAAGTTACGGCTTCCCTCACTGGTTCTGTGGCTCTGGGAACCTCCCTCACTGATTCTGCAGTTCTGGGGATTATGGGTTCCTCTTCATATACTTCTTCAAGATGGAATCTTCTTGATTTCTTGAGAATCTTCATCAAAGGTCACATCTCTGCTAATCTCAATGTGATGGTGATCTGGTATATAATCCTGAAGGCCTTGGATACCTCACAGTATCCCACAAATATTCCCTTCTTTCCTGAGGGTTCTAGCTTGTTTCTCTTCTCTTTCGGAATATGTATAAAAACTGGGCAGCCAAATATTTTGAGATGGCTTACCTCTGGCTTATTTCCAGTGAACATCTCTTCCGGGGTCTTGAACCCAAGTGCACTATGGGACAATCGGTTTTGCACATACACGGATTTCATTGCTACTTCTTCCCATAAGCACATAGGAAGATCTTGATCATGGATCATGATCTTCACAACTTCCATTATCGTTCTATTCTTTCTTTCAGCTACATTGTTTTGTTGAGGATTATAGGGAGTAGTGATTTCCCTCTTGATCCCAACATCTTTGTAGAATTTCACAAACTCTTTTGAGGTGTATTCTCCTCCATTATCTTACCTGAGTATCTTGATCTTTCTTTCATAAATATTCTCTATCAAGGCTTTGAATTCCTTGAATTTACTGAACACTTCATCTTTAGATTTCAAGAGATACAACTAGGTATTAAGAGAATAATCATCAATAAATGATACATAGTATACATACCCACTAATGGAGGACGATGGAATTAGGCCACACACATCTGAATGAATGAATTCTAGGACTCCTTTTGTTTTATTGTCTCTCTTCGGAAAAGGGTTCTTGATGTTCTTCCCTTGTGCACATCCAATGCATACGCCTTCATGGTAAACCTTGAGCTCTGGTAAACCTATGACCACTTTTCATATGTATGGTAGCACCTTGTAGTTAATGTGAGCTAATCTTCTATGCCAAAGTTCACATGGATTCTCAATGGCATGAGTCATGGCATCTTTTGAGTGACCCTTTAGCTTATACAAACCATTCTCTTATTTTCCAATTATGATTTCTTCATTTATGGTTTCTCCTTTATCCCACATAAGAACTTCTCCATCTATAAAGGAAAATCTGGAGCCTTTCTTTTCTAAAGTTGAAATGGAGAGTAGGTTCTTTGTCAAACTTGGTACATAGAGTACATCCTTCATCTTCATAGAATTCCCTGATTTAAGCTATATTTTGATTCTCCCACTCCCTTGATGGGATATTGGTAATCATCTCCAAGTGTCACTTTCTGAGAAAACTTATTTTCTGAAATACAAGAGAGAATATCTCTTTGACCTATCATGTGCTTGGATGCACCACTATCAATGAGCCAAGTGTCCTCTCCAGGGGTTACTGATCTTGAGAGGGACGAGATTAAGACATAGTCTTTAATCTATTCTCTTATCATCTTTGCGGGTGGCTCTTCATCTTCGACTGCATGGGCATGGTGCCTCTTATTTTTCCTCTTGTATTATTCTCATCTAGCTAGAAAAAAATTTGCAATGTGTCCCATCTTGTCACAATGGTAGCATTCTACAGATGAGTAATCTCTTTCCTTACGTTGTCCCTTCTTCTGGAATCTCCTTGGATGAGATTCTTTATGAATGAATTTGTTTGGGGGTTGAGACTCTTTATAAGTCTCTTTCTGGAAGTAAGACTTATTCCTTCCTGATTTGGTGTGAGTATCTAGGGCTTGATCTTCATCTCTTTCTAGTAAGGCTTCACGATTAGCTACTCTTGTTTCTTCTTGAATGCATTCTTCCCATAGATTTTCAAACTTTAGTTTCTCTATTCTGGCAGAAATCGTTTGGATGAATGCATCCCAAGGTCTTGTGAGACCATTAAGGGCCATCATTATGAGTTCATCTTCATCTATGGTGTCTCCAATTGCTTCTAACTGTTCTTTGAATTCTGAGATTCTAGAGAAGTATTCTTGGGTTAATTCTCCTCTCTGCATTCTTGTATTCTTGAGCTGAGATCTAAGATTCATTTTCCGATTTATGTTATTTCCTTCATATAATATTTTTAGGGCATCAAACATTTATTTCGGAGTCTTCTTTGATAACACATGAGGGATCAGGTGATATTTGATTGAATCTGCAATGATTCTTTTGGCCTTGATCGTGTCCTTGTAATACTTTGTTTTTTCTATGACATCTTCAGGTTCTGGCACTTCATCTTTGATGAATCTTGCTAGGTCATTATCTTCAAGAATGAGGCCAATCCTATACTTCCAGGCACAGAAGTTTTCCACACCTTCCATCTTGTCAACAAGCTTAGTGCTTGCAGACATATTTTACCTGGAGCTAGGAAAATGACCAAAAAATGAAAGTGCTCAAAATCAAATTATGAACTTACCAGGAGGTGCACATGGCTGAAGCGAGTAGCCTGGTGTGCTTGGATCTAAGAAAATCCAACTTTTTCCCTTTCAAACTTGATTTACATATTTCTGGACTGGTGCTTCTGGTTTTCTGGTACCTCTAGTACTCTGGTACTTTTGGTACTTCTGGTACTCTGGTTTTCTGGTACTTCTGGTACCTTGTGAAACTAGGGTTTCACTTTCCGGGAGATCCAGCCACTGAAAATGTTCACTGATGATGCCAAAGTAATCCCTGAGGGAGGCGCACTTTTCTAGATAGTTTTAGGGTTGAAATACCTCACCAACAAAAATCCCTAATTTGCATGTACGGCAACAATGACGTTTTTCACTTTCTCTTGAGAAAGGTGCTCTCTTTAGCTTGGCTCAGATACCATGTTAATGTTTAAGCCATTATTATATTTATTTGCATTTCAATAGATAACAACAACATAAGACAAGATCACTGAGAAATACACAATCACAAGAGACACAACATTTATCCTGGGAAACCCTCTAGGGGAAGAAAATCTAGCAAAACTTCCTTATTATAGATAGCCAATACAATGCCAAGAGATAACTCAAACAAGTACAGAAAGTCCTCTCCCAAAGATGTTCCTCTCTCTCTCTCTCTTCTCCAACTGCAACTCCAAAACTGGTCTCTCAATGAATAAGTGAGTGTGTGTCTAAGTGAGGCACTAGCCTCCTTATTTATACAAATCTAGCACGTGTGGAAGTGTCCTTTCACTGGCAGGGCCGAATTCTTCTTCTGGGTGGTTATAACCACCTTTATTATATTCTGGATTCTCTTAGATATATTATGGGGCCGACTTCTTCTTTTGCTTATTAAAATTACATTATGACCAATCCGCAAAAGGGGATTTGGTCCTTTTACAATAGCCGACATGATCAATCCGCAATGGGGATTGATCCAATGAATAATATATCAATAATAATTAGAACACACTTGGCAGTTACATTATTTCAACAAAACTAATGATGTTATAAGAGACGAAAAAGAGGAGAAAAAGACGAAACTTGAAAGTAAAATTACTTCTAATCAAAAGCAAAGTTTTACAACTAACTCTTTGTAACCAACTTTTCTTTAACTAACTTTTTTCAAGATCTTTAAAAAGAAGACCTAAAACTAATTTTTGATTGACTACAAGCTACTTATGTTTCAAGAAATCAGTAAAGAACTTAAAAAAACAAACTCTTTGTCCTTTCTAATAAAATAACCAAGTCTAACTACTTTACCAAATTGAAAATGGTTTTTTTTTTTTTTGAAATTGTTTCAAACAGAAAAATTGAAATAAATATTTGTTTTTCTCTTTTTTCAAAGAAAATGAAAGGTGTAAAAAGAACACTAAGACAATATTGAAGTAGATCTTTGGCCCACTGCAGATCGCGGGGAATCGCTAAAGAAACCAAACATGCAGATCAATGATTCAAAAGACTTGCTTAAAATCCTTTCAAAAGTAAAAACAAGAAACTTTAAAAAGACAAGTAAACTGAATTCTAACCCAAGCTATGGTTGTAAAAACAGAGACTCTAAAATGAATCAAGAAACCCTGAGAAGTATAAACCTCAATCAGGAAAGAGGTTGGTTGCCTTATTCTTTTTTTTTTAATTTCCTGAACCAGATACGCTATGGTTGCTTCAACAGCCTTCTTTTGTACGCGAAATGATCAAAAGAAGGGTGCGTACACCTTTGTATTTCTTTAAAAAAATAAAGAAACGAAAAGTATTATAGGGCAGGGAGAACTGGTATGGAACCTGAAGGTGACCAAAATCCCTTAAAAGACTTAGAAGACTCAATCAGAAACTTGAAAGGAAGAAAAACCAATCAAACAACCCAAAATCCCCTAAAAAACCATAGAGGCTTCCCCAGTATGGTTGTCAGTTATGCTAGTGGGAAAAACACCCCTATGACTACACCAGGGTTCAGAATGTAGGTAGATCAATTAACCGTCTAAAAGTAAAATAATTCTCTAAACTACCCCAAACATACCAAAACTCATATGAAGAAAGCAAGAAAAAGGAGATCGAGTAACTATACCTCAAATCCCACGTCTGGTGATGACCTCCTTGCGCTTCAAAGTTCCGCTGACTGCACGCCTACTCCCAAGGATGACCTGCATCCAAAGATTTGAAAAACAGAAAACTACAAGCATGTTATTCCATATACAAGTTAGGGTTAGATGTTAGAATGTCAAAACATAAACTAATAAAAGCATTTAGTACACCATGATTTGGGACAGGAAAAGTAATTCTTTTACTAATAACTCAATGATTATACCTTTACAATCAAAGTTGGCTACCATTTCGCGAACCTGTTCCGGGCTCCTCTTCACCAAGATCCAAGTGCACCTTTGTATAATCTTCTCCTCTCAGCCTTCATATCTCTTCTTGGGAAGTGAATGGGCTAAATGGGGGGAGAATGGGCTAATGATGGAATTCTGAGGCAATTCTCACAAAAGGGCTGCAATATCTTGGGCAAGGATGGGATGTGAAATCGGTTAGAGTTTCATTATTCTTATGCTTAGATGTGAAATGAGACCCCAAAACCTCCTTTAATATGAAAAAATTATGGTTATTCAGTTGGGTGACGGGCTATAGCAGGTGGATTAGTTGGGAAACTATCCAATAGCCCGTAATCTCAACGAATTCCTTGCAACTTTTTATTTTTTGCAACTTTTGCAAGTATACACGGGTTGTAATGGTGAAACATGCATATGTATGCGAGTTTTAGTGGTCCATCAAGTGTATGTATGTAGGCAATATTGGTGCAAAGCGCGTACATCTTCAAAAAATTAGTTTTTAAGAAGCGTAACTGAGCAGTTCTTTGGAAAAAAATGTAAGTAAGAGGGCCAAAGGCCATTTATGCATGTGAGATAAATTTAGGGTTATAACAGCTGCCTCCTAATTTGTGAGGTTAGAAGAGAATTTGATGGCTGAAATACATTACAAAATCTTCACCAATGTACGAAGTTGAGTGAGCCTGGGACTAGAGTTCGAAAGGTGCCATCAGCAAAAATAACAATTGTCTCTCTGAGGCGGGCATACCCATGCTCGAGATGAAATAAATCATGACTTCCAATCAAATACACTACAGATCCATGTCATATAAGTATATAAAGTGTATCTGTGAGCAATACACATCGGATCTACATCTCAAAATCAAATATATACAAGTATAGTATACATCTTCAAGAAGCCAATAACGCCCGATGGCTGGAGGTGTGCTCTTCATAGCTCGAGAAACAACTTCAAGATATTCAAAACTTGGGTAGGAGTACAATGTGAGTGTATGACTTCACTACCCAGAGGTCTTCGACAACTCGTTGGGAAAGACAAGAGGATATCGATTATTAGGCAAAGAAATTTGTTGATTTTTAATAAGGACTTCATTGGACTTTCGAGATGGCCATGACATTAGGTCAAGAGAAAAACTATAGAAAGGCTGACTCGGGTTGGGTGAAACTTCCCTTGGACAAAAGCATGAAATATGATCAGACTCAAGTAGCATGACATTGACATAAGTTCATGATGCAAGAGGTAACACAAACTCTCCATGTGTTTGGAAGAGTAACCAAACGGAGGAGGACACATCTCTATGTAGAGAGACCAACTTGCTAAGGTCATATTAGATCCAAATGATTAACGAACAAACGGAAGGATGTGCTTTTTCCAAGGGAGACTCATTGTGCTTCCAAAAAAGAATATATATTTTGCGTCCCGTCTTTTTGGGTTTTTTTATTTTTTTGTCTTTTTCAATTTTTTAAAGAGCTTGAAAAGGAATAAAGAATGCTACGTTACAAAGGAGGAAAGAGTGTCGCAATAAATCATACTAGTTCCAAGCGTAAGGAACACACTAATTCGAAGAGCAAGGATACATGTGCAGGAACATGACACTCGGGGGAAATTCCTCCATGGGTCAAGGTGTCTGGTCGCAAAGGAAAAGTGCTACAAGGCTTGCGTATAAGGCATGATTCAAAGGTTCAGTTGAGAGCAACATGGAGCCGACATTAGGCCAAAGACACAGAGATGAAAATGTGGTTAGTAAGACACAATGAAACCCCCTTCAATGTATTTTTAACGAGCCCAAAGAAGGTAAGCTCGATAGTTTTTTCATGTTTAGAGAGTTTGAAAAAAAAAGTAAAAGAAGACTCCATGGAGAACCTTTTTCTGTAAACTGGCACCGAAAATGCATCTATTCAAAAACCATTTTAACGAGTGTGACAAAGATAAGATCACTCAGCAATCTTTTCAATTTTAAGGAGTCTGAAAAGAGCTTAGTTATGGACTCACAACCTTTTTCTGATTTTAGTCCCCTTAATTCAAAAAAGTATAAAAGTTACTGAGGAGAACTCTCCTGGCGAGACGAATCTCTAGAGGCATGCCTTTTTTCTCTATAATCTATAGGCCGAAAAAAGGGGTAAACTCATTCCAGTAGATGTTATTCTAGACCAATTTAATGAGTGTGAAGGAAAAATGTCACTCAGGGATCTTTTCAATTTTAGGGAGTCTGAAAAGAGCTTAACTATGGACTCCGAGGGGGTTCCTTTTTTGTAAGTAATCTCCAAGGCCTGAAAAAGGTGATAAACCAAAACCAAGGAGAATGTTCTTTTTTCATAAATTGAATCCCTCAAGCCTGAAAAAGGGTTAAACTTATACCTACGAATACTCTTCTAGAGAACCGAGGTTCCTAGAGTATACCCTTATTTGTACAATTGACCATCCAGACTGAAAAAGGGGTAAACTACCGTTGGATAGACATGCCTTCAGATTTGAGTTTGGTGAGTGTGAAGGGAAACCAGATCGCTCAAAAATATTTTCATGTTTAGAGAGTCTGAAAAGAGCTTAAAGAAGACTCGAGGGGGTTACGGTTCATGCATAATGCTGGTTCAAGTAGATCCCACTGCTACGCTCAGACCACGAGACTCTTTGATAGTCAACCTGGAAAGTCTCCCAAAAGGGAACAAAACACAAAGCACAGTGTAAGTATTCCCACAGTATAGAAATCATATTTATGGCTTCAAGGATAGCCTCATCTGAAAGCAATTAAAAATCTGATAAATCATGCAAACGAGGAGGGTCGAAAGTCCCAAAGGGAGAAGCAAACTGAGCATATTCCATATGACAATGGAGGTTATGGCCAAGACTGGAAGAGTCTATCAACGAATAATCTCAAGCATGAGGGCTTGAGGATCTAAAAACAGTGAGATCAGATTCAAAAGGAGACTCGAGATCACTTGGACAAAGAGGGGGAAGCAAGGGATCCCACACCCCCATTGGATAAACCAATGGATCAATTGTTGAAACCAAGTCTTGAGAAGGAAAACATGAGTGAACAAGTTCCTTCTCGGGAGCAATTAAACATCGAGGATAAGATGCCACATAATTTACCTGTGGTGGGGTAGAGTCTACATGAACACTAAGAACATATAAAGGAGAAGCCTGAAAAAACACCGAATTAGGATGGTGATTATCACATGTCATCTGGTCAATAGTGACAATGCTTCCATTATGAGGGAAATGCATCACCTGAAAAGGCGTAGACACCACATCATTCATAGCATATACATAATCACGCCCAAGAAGCATATTGAAATCTAACATGCCTTGCACCACTATAACATTGACAAGGACAATCTTCCCACCTAATGAGATAGGAAACTGAGGAAGAACCCCCAAATATTCACTAGGACTTCTATCAAGAGCCAACATCTCTTGCGGTGCAGACACAAGCTTGGGAGAACCCAAAGCTTGCCAAGCCGAGGAGGATAAAATACTTGCAGAGCCTCCTTCATCCACAATACATCGGTAAATGTTATTTGAATTAACTTCAACCCTTATTTGAAAGGGTGAATAAGAAGGAAGACGAGGCTCAACAAGGTCATTCCAATCAAAGGAAACCACCCTAGGGATTGTAGGGGTTGTGCTCGAAGTGAGTTGAATGCCCCCTTGTTCTGAAAGTACTGAATTGAAAATGCTAAAAACATAGTCGGTAGACACATCACACCCCAAGAGAAGAGTGGGATTAGCCGAATATTGCATTGGTGTGACCAATTTGGTAGACTTGACACTCTCCAAGAGAAGAGTGGGATCAGCCGAAGACTTCATCATCATGACCACTTTGGTAGACTCGACACTCTCCAAGAAAAGAGAGAGATCAGTCGAAGACTGCATTGATGTGACCACTTCATCAACCAAAGGATGAATAGGATGTGAGACAACATGGTCTACAGGCACATCATCCCCCAAAAGAGGAGTGGGATCAACCAAAGATTGCATCGGCAAGACCACTTCATCAACCAAAGGTTGAATATATTGTGAGGTAATCTCAGAAGACTCAGAATCAAAAGAAATTGCAGAAAAGGACCACAATTTTCGTACAGCTAGAATTTCAGGGCACAGATGAGTAAGGTGATCTCCCTTGCAAAGATTATAAGGGAACTTAGGCTTACGTCCTATCCATCTAGGTTTCTCAACAGAATCAATGCCCCCAGCATGACTAGCAGTGGTTGGTTGCACATCTCCAACATGAATTGTAGAGGTTGGTGATGGGTCAATAACATGACTTGCAGAGGCTATAAAACCTATTACCAATATGACTAGAAGTGACTGGAATTTTTCCCCCGACATGACTTGCAGAGGCTAGGTTCTTGCCCTCAACATGACTCGCATCAGTTGTTAACAACTCTCCAACATGACTAGCAGAGGTTGGTTGTTGAACTCCAGTATGAATTACAGAGACTAGGTTCATTCCCCCGACATGAATTGCTTAGGTTGGGTGCTTGTATTCAACATGAATTGCAGAGGTTGACGACCTATCACTAACATGACTCGCAAAGGTTGGTGATTTCTTCTTCCTATTCTTCCTCTTTCTATTTCGTTTAAACTTCCAATTACTAGTATCTATAATTTCACCAGAGAAGGTAGAAGGAGGAGGAGAAGACTTTGTTGACGAAGGAACATCAACATGATGTCCATGACATAAATTTATTAACTAAGAAGAATCAATATAATTCGGGACATTTGGAATGGTACCCAACCAAACCGGTAATCCCACATTCAATCCAGGAATGTACAAAGTGGCCATCAAAGGGACACCAACATTTCTGAAGAAAGGAAAAGCGCAAGAATTCCCTTGGGAAGGGGTTCCTTGGTTGGTATCATAAGGAACTTTATCCATGAATATCTTATGCACAGGTTCTCCCCTTGCAGGATCGTTCAAGTCCGTAAAAGTCTCACACACTGACTCTTGCAAGCCAGTGGTATACAAACAACACCTATAAATAGGCGGCTCCACGTTTCTAAGCGGAAGACCGAAAATTCCTCACAACCGGCGGAGTGTGAGGTATACCACCTTAGGTCATACACCCAAATAAATGACTGACTAACTCACTATGGAAAACTAGGGAGCACAAAGTACACACTAAAATTTCTTAAAGCAAAATCAAGCAGACGAATATCTAGTAGGAAGAATAGTTACGCCAATCAACACTAGAGAAACTAACCGGTGCAAGTGAAACTCAAATACAGAAGCACCCTCTGGGTATACTCTGTGAATCGTGACCCGAAGTCTTCCCTAGGTACTGTGGTATACCCCTGCAGTCACCTGTGTAAGTCCCTAGAATATGGGCAACTAAGTTTCCATCTCGCATTCAGTCACCAGGTGGGTACAGTTGACAGTCAGGCGGATCGCAATGAGAAGGATAACAAGTCTGAAACCTATCGAAGGTATCGAAAGAAAGTGGTCCAGAAGATAACATAGGATCTCAAATGGATTCGAGGTCCACAAAGCTCTATAGGAAAATGCAGTCGGTAGTACTCCCACGACATATCCTCAATATGCATTCCCCACTACGTTTAGTCTGGATTTGGAGGGGTTATCTACGTTGCCTTTCCTCACGCGACCTCGTGTTTAGCCCCTATGTTAGAGGGGGATCCCGGATAAATTTTATGACACTGGACTTTAACACTCCCTAACTTTGACTCCAATGTTTTTTTAATTGCATTAAAGAGTTTCCTCTCCAACCTAATTGAAGGCCCTAACCCTAAACTAGTTGGTTGACCCTACAAACATAAAAAGTTTAGTTAATTTTAGATTTAGCGTTCTTTTAATGGCTTGATTTACTCAAGGGATATGTCGGTGAAACTAGTGATGTTATAAGAGACAAAAAAAGAGGATAAAAAGACAAAACCTGAAAGAAAAATTACTTCTAATCAAAAGCAAAGTTTTACATCTAACTCTTTGTAACCAATTTTTCTTTAACTAACTTTTTTCAAGATCTTTGAAAAGAAGACCTAAAACGATTTTTTTCTTGACTACAAGCTACTTATGTTTCAAGGAATCAATAAAGAACTTACAAAAACAAAATCTTTTACCTTTCTAATAAAATAACCAACTCTAACTACTTTACCAAACTAAAAATGATTTTTTTTTTTTTTTAAATTGCTTCAAAGAGAAAAACTAAAATAAATATTTTTTTTTCTTTTTTTTCAAAGCAAATGAAAGGGGTAAAAGGAACACCAAGACAAGACTGAAACAGATCTTTGGCCCACTACAGATCGTAGGGAATCACTAAAGAAACCAAATAGGTGGATCAATGATTCAAAAGACTTTCTTAAAACCCTTCCATAAGTAAACACAAGAAACTTCAAAAAGATAAGTAAACTGAATTGTAACCCAAGCTGTGGCTCTAAAAACAGAGACTCTGAACTCAATCAAGAAACCCTGAGAAGTATAAACCTCAATCAGGAAAGAGGTTGGCTGCCTCTTTTCTTTTTTTTTAATTCATGAACCAGATACTCTACTATTGCTTCAACAGCCTACGTATGTACGCGGGTTTTTTTACTTATCAGAATGTGTATGTACGTGGGATAACCCAAAGAAGGGCACGTAAACCTCTGTATTTATTTAAAAAAGAAATAAACAGACAATATTATAGGGTGGGGAGAACTGGTATGGCACCTAAAGGTGACCATAATCCCTTAAAAGACTCAGAAGACTCAATCAGAAACTCGAAAGGAAGAAAAACCAATCAGACAACCCAAAATCCCCTAAAAAACCCTAGAGGCTTCCCTAGTATGGTCACCAGTTCTGCTAGCGGGAAAACCCCCCTATGACTATACCAGGTTTCAAAATATAGGCAAATCAATTAACCATCTAAAATTGAACTACTTCTCTAAACTACCCAAAACATACCAAAACTCATATGAAGAAAGAAAGAAAAAGGAGATCGGGTAACTATACTCGAATCCCACGTCTAGTGATGACCTCCTCATGCTTGGAAGTTCCGCTGACTACACGCCTCCTCCCAGGGCTGACCTGCATCCAAATATTTGACAAACATAAAACTACAAGCATGTTATTCCATATACAAGTTAGGTTTAGATGTTAGAATGTCAAAACATAAACTAATAAAAGAATTAAGTACACCATGATTTAGGACAGGAAAAGTAATTCTTTTATTAATAACTCAATGATTATACCTTTACAATCAAAGTCAGTTATCGTTCCGTGAACCTATTTCAGGCTCCTCTTCACCAAGCTCCAAGTGCACCTTTGTATATGCTTCTCCTCTCAACCTTCATATCTCTTGTTGGGAAGTGAATGGGATAAATGGGGGGAGAAGGGGCTAATGATGGAATTCTGAGGCAATTCTCACAAAAGGGCTGCAATATCTTGGGCAAGGAGGGGCTGTGAAATCGGGTTGAGTTTCACTATTCTTATGCTTAGATGTGAAATGAGACCCAAACACCTCATTTTATATGACAAAAGGATGGTTATTCGGTTGGGTGACGGGTTATAGCAGGTGGATTAGTTGGGAAACTACCCAATAGCTTGTAATCTCAATGAATTCCTTGCAAATTTTTATTTTTTGCAAGTATAAGCGGGTTGTAATGGTGTATCATGTGTATGTACATGAGTTGTAGTGGTGCAACAAGCGTATATACGCAGGCAATATTGGTGCAGGGTGCGTACATCTTCAAAAAATTGGTTTTTAAGAAGAGAAACTCAGTGGTGCTTTGGCAAAAAATGCAATTAAGAGATCCAAAGGCCATGTATGCATGTGTAGAGAAATTTAGGGTTAGAACAGGGACCTAGCCAAGTAGCAAAACCAATAGAGTCTCTTTGGAAAGCTCCTGGATTCCCTCTACGCTTCCCTGTCAAGTGAGCCTGAGAAGAGTCGTTGCCCGGCGTACTTTCATCCCTTCATCTTCAGACTTCGTCACAATGTCCCTGGCTCGTTGCATGCATAACTTCTTTCAGGGTTTTTTTTTCTTTGGGTCAATGGCAAGATTTTTTGTAGTTTTTCCTAGGTTTGTCTCTGGTTCAATCTTTGGTTCAGTCTTTTTCTCGATTTCGATTGTCTTTGTTTCAGTTCAGGGCACCCAATCCACCGCTTGTTTTGGTTTCCACAAGAGTGGAAGAACAGGTGGCAAGTCCCCTGGTTGTATTTTAACCGTTGTCATATTTTCTTTAAGTCATGTAACTATGGACATATGTCAAGCCTTGCATTCTAGTTTCCACCTTGGTGGAAGAACAACTAGCTAGCTCACTTGTATATCTGGACACATAATATTTTTGTTTTCGCAAGGTAATATAACTATTTTTATTTACAAAAAAAAAACCTTCAAAATGGTATTTTTATATTTTTCTTTTAAATAAAAATTAAGGCGGATACATGGTGTCGAACTAAATGAGTTTAAAATTTGCAACGTTTTCAGTTTGGATAATTCAAAAAATTGTAATAATTATGTAATGTCCCCAACCAAGCTAGGAGGGGGGATTATGTTTTCTACCCCAAATTTGTTATTTCTTCTTATGTGAATATGTTGTTAACTTCTTACAAATAGTTTTCTCAATGACGAATATTGTCAAACATATAACACACATCCATTACACAGAAAATAGAATAGATAACATGGAATCTTATTATGGATGGAAACTCACAAAACCAATACAATGATATCAATGGTTGTAATAACAGTTGCATAACACAAATTTATTGGCTTCTAGGAAGCTACACAATCTACTACAGAAACAACACAAGAACAACATGGAATGATGCCAATCTATTTTCCCAATACTCATTAAACCTAACACTGCTTTGATCAAGTAATATCCTTTGGCAAGTGACCTTCCAATCATGTCCTCAACCCCTTGAAAACCCAATCCGGAAAATTGTTGCAACCCCTATCTGCAGAGGTCCTCGTGGGACAATTGTGAGGCATCTAGCGGGGCCTCGCAGGACAATACTAGATCAACCTGTGGGGGTGTCTTCGACTCGATTCTCTGAAACCCTCCAGAGCTCTATGGATGTATGAGCTCGACCATGTCTAGAAAAATCCGTAAACCTCCTGTGCACTTCGATATCCCTCCAATTGTAGGCCAAACTCCCAAGTGAAGCTCTAATGAAGACCTTGTATAGATCCTCCTCCTTCTTGTCTAGCTAGGATGGATATTGCACCACCGAAACTAAACTAGTAATGGAAGGGGTTTTCCCAAAACCCCAACTAAAACGCTGGCTACAAGAGCATTAAATAAGATATCAAATAATTATGATGAGAAATGAGGGATTACCCTTCTTTTATATTTTTCCAACCCCTTCTAGATCCTTCCTCCATGCCTTCTAGAACTTCCACTTTTGGACTACATCAATCCTTCTAGATATTTCCCCTTTTTGACCAAATCAAATGTAACTTCTAGAATTTGCCCTTTTTTTACTAAATCAAATATAACCCTTATTTTCCCTCCAATTTTCACTTTAGGATTAAAAGTCACTTTAATAATAATTAAGTAACTTATTAATCTAAAGTTACTTTACTTTCCCTAATCTCACTTTAATAATATCTCCTAACTAAGTGACATTAAATGACCCCCTTTCACTCATATTTCTCCACTGACAAGCCACGGGAGTCCCTTCTACTACAAAACTAAAATATGGGGACATGACAAATTATAATATTCATTTGTTGTCTTCAAAACTATAGTTATACTTTAATAGAGTCTATTTAGATTGTTGCAACATATTTCGTTTTTCATAAAAAAAAAAAAAATAGTTAATAAACTCATTATCAGTGCCTTCATTTTCAAGGAACATATTGTTAAACATTCACTAAATATCAAATGTTAATAAAAAAAAAAATCAAAAAATAATCAATACAAAGCTAACAAAATTCATGACAAGTTTTGTTTTTAATGTAAAGTGAAATTCTAAATAAAAAAAATACTTTTGTTTACTGGAAGTTGAAAATTGTCTTTCTCAAAAAACAAGGAAAATAGACACCCATATTCATGATTTTACCTCCAACAACAAGGACCTCCTCTTTCCAAGAACATCGGTCTGCCAAATTGATGCCAAATTGATTTCTCATGCTCTCTATGTTAGTTTTTTTTGTTTATCGGTTTCATGGGTTTGGAGGCATTTGCCCCACCTCTCGTTAGTTATCATGCTGACACTAGAAATCCTCTTGGCCTTTATTACAGTAGCTTTGTTTTTAGACTTTGCAATTTATTGTTTTTTATGCTTTTAAGAACAAGAGGACAATACAAACTACAGGTCAACAACACATTTTTGTGAATTTTCTCTTTTGCAGTAAGAGAATGATGCATGGGTAGCTTACAAAAATAACATGGAGATTGACATTGAAATATTTTTTTGTTACTAATTTTTCTTTTGAAAGTCACATTTAGCACTAAAAAAATTAGGTATCTCCATTGAAATGTTTTAACCATAAAAAGTTATGTACTTTTGAATTACACATTTCCTTCTCATTACACCTATATGTCTAATATATATATTTTTAATTTCATTTACTTTATCTCTTTCTATTATTTATATAAAGTTGATATAAAATTAGTTCACTTAAAGTGGATATTGAAATATTTAATTTCTGATAAACATTTACACATCTGATATTGGTAAAAAAAACACCTCTCAACACAAAATTATTTTTTTTCTTATTAACAATTTTTTTAATTCTAAAATATACTAAAATGATTAATCTTAAATTTAAAGATAAATTTACTCCATTATAAATTATTCTTAACATTTTTTTAATTTATGATTTTTTTTTTATTTCTATTAACAATATATTAAAGAATATCAATAATGTTTTTTATTAAATTGGAAAGTTAAAATTACTATATTTAATAATATAAATTATTTTCAATTTTTTTAATATATTAAATAATATCAATAATTTTTTTTTATTAATAATAATAATCTATTTTTAAGGTCACGATCAAGCCACACCAAATTGGTGTATAAGACCCCCAAACTATTTGATGGTAAAGTCTACAGAGGTATACATACCCTACCTCCCTCTGGATTTGAAGTTATAAGTTAAAATTACTATATTTAATATTATAAATTATTTCCAATTTTTTTAATTAAATAATTTTGTTATTAACGATGTATTAAAGATTAATAATATTATTATTTTCATGTTTTCATGGAATTGAAAAGTTAAAATAATTATATAAATGATTTCATTTTTTAATTAAATATTTTTTTATTAACAATATTGAATGTATTAAAGATTATTAATATTATTATTTTCATGTTTTTATGGAATTGGAAAGTTAAAATAATTCATAGTTGCATGGGAACTTTTTTTTGGGAGCCTTTTGGGAGCTTCAACATTAAAGAAATGGGAGTTTGGGAACTAGTTTCCAAAATACAAAGTTTTAAATTAAAATCATATTAAATTAAAATGTAAATTTTTTTTTCATTATTACAAATACATAATTTATTACAAATATTTTCATTAGAATTACTTAAAATATTACTATAAAACAAAGACTAAATTACAGTAAATATTATTTTAAAAATTATTTAAGTTAAAAAAACTTAATACTACTCATTTTATCGTTGTGGATATGAAAAAAATTTAATGCATGTATGTTTTCCTAAACTTTAATTGTATTTTCATATTCCTTGACTTTAATTGTATTATCATATAACAATAGTAGTATTATTTAACTTTTTCCAATCAGAATAAGAATAATGGTTCAAATTTACAAAGATGTTTGAAGTTTATATATCTAAAGTTTATTTTTAAAAAAGATGTTAAAATTTTATATATGTATTTTCAATTTTGTTTCTCATTTTCTAATCAAATATTTATATATTAAAGTTTCATATTGTGTTAAATATATTCATATAATTATTAGTACAAATTAAATTATTTCTGATATTGTACTTGTTGCAATAGGAGCAACTTTGTCCCAGATTAATGTTGTCCTGGATTGACCTTCAATTTTATTAAAATAGGATTTAAAATGTATCATTATCTCTATACATTGCAATCTAAAATATTTTTTTATATTTTTTTAATATATATTTATTAATAATTATAGTATAGAAAGAAAATGTTTTTAAGTTATTAACAATATATTAAAATTATAGTATTATTATTTTTTCTACATTTTTATTAAATTTAAAAGTCAAAATCACTAAATTATATATATGAATGAGGGTTTTTCATAAAATATATTAAAATTCTTGTTTTTTTTAAATATTTCAATTTTCTTTCATGTAAATAAATTTCATTATTTTATTTGGAGGATCGGTGTAATTGGGGGAGGCGAAAAGGAGGATCATTGTAATCTTTGGAGAATTTTGAATAAAGAACTTGTTGCAGATCAAAAGATCTCCACTGCAGTTTTTCTTGGCGGTGTATACCAAGGGAGGCTAATTTGGAATCGGGGTGACCCTATTACCAATCTTTACTCGGTTTTATGCCACTCCATTAAAGGTAAAATTTAAGATCGTTTTTATTGAACTTTATTGCATTAGCTGAAATTGAAGTGATTAGAAAGACTTGAATCCAAATTGAAATATAACTTGGTGAAGAAGCTTATTAAATCCCATACGTCATTACTTAATGCATCCAACAACTTAACTGTGGAAATAAGGAAGCATAAGAAAACATGAGATGAAAGAACAACACATGACAAGAGATCACCATTGTTATCGGAGTTCACTAGTATGGCTACGTCTCTAGATCCGCTGGAATATGAATCGCTTCATTGCTTCTCCCAATGTGGGGTAGATTCACCTTTATAGGAAAGGGCTACATCTTCTCCCAAATGAAGGGGCAACAAGGCTCTCCCAATGTATGGGCTCACATACTCTCCCAATAAGGGGCTCAACTCTCCCAATTAAGGGAATTACAAATTACAAGCATGATCTCTTGATTCTCTCCAAAAGGGCCTCCAAAAATATCCTTTCAATATCTCCCAATAAAGGGGTTTAAATAATTTTTCCTAGCCTCATAATCCAAAAGACAATATCCATGATTTTAGGATCTAGTACCTACCCAAGGACAAAAATGAGAAAGACCCTTAACTTCCTCCTTGAGATTAGGAATCCACTTGTAATAAAGTGAGGAAGGGTCTAAACCAACTCATGAGACCCTTAACTTCCTCCTTAAGACTAGGAAACTAATTTCCTCTTAAAATTAGGAAACAAATTTGTGAGTTGGATTCTCACATAAAACCAATTTCCCATTTTTACAAATAATACGTGAGATTTCCACTCACTCCAAGTATTCCTCTTTTTTCTCCTTAAAATTAGGAAACTAATTTGTGAGTTGGATTCTCACAACTAATTTCCCGTTTTTACAATTAAATGAATAATACATGAGATTTTCCAACTCACTTCAAGTATTAATAATTTATTACAATTGAATCATTCATGATTAATTAATTATTCTTTGCCACTTATCATTAATTAGCATTTTAATGAATTTTTCTCCATGGTGTGCAAAGTTAATGATTTTTCTCCATGGTGTTCAAGGTTAATGATTTCTTGTGTGGAGATCCTCCTAGATCATATATACCTCCCCACAAAAAGAACTTTTGGTCCTCCAAAAGTATCAAGAGAAATGTGAATCTATGCAATCATATTCCAGGAAGAGTCTTACACTCCACGATGCACTTCCTACTCCTCGAATTGGATAAAAAGTCTCTGAAAGCCGCACCCTTCTTCTCCTTCACCTTTGTACTTCGGAATGAGGATTTCGATGATGACACTTGAATCGATACAAATATATAGCTGACAATGCATAATAATGTTTTCAATGCAATACCATACTCGTTAGAGTTTATAAAACAATCATGGACACGTTTACAATGATTACCCAAAATAGTCCTTAGACAAAAAAATGTCTCTCACTCAAAAATGGTTAGAAGACCCATTATAATGTTTACGCATAAGAAAAAATCCTCTCACTCAATAGTGGTTACAAGAGGAAGGGATTGGTTTCTCACAAGCATGTGGCAATGTCTCTCTTTATAGATAGATGATCTCCTTTGACAACACAATGGGCTAAGTTCTCACAACAAGTGGAAATGATACAATCTCCTTTGAAAATACAAAGGGCTTAGTTCTCACAACAAGTGGCAATGTATCTCTCACAAATAAGGGCATAAGACAGACTCTCTCGCATCCAGTGACAATAGTCCTCTTTGAATCTGCTGCTCAGACTCAAGCATAATCATCATCATCATATTTGTCTCACAATTATGAGACTTTCGACTTTAAGGTTTGCCACTTTATGACAAAGTGACAAAATAGTCTCACCAACACTACATTTCCTCGATTTGTGTGCAAAGGATAATATGATGACTTTCCTGCAAAATATCAGGTCTTATTGCCTTGTTGTTGCACTCAATCCTCACATAAATATGTAGCATGCATACATCTTTTGCAAATTTTCATAAAGAAATAAAGCCATAAAAACATAATGATTACATTTGGGTTTCATGCAACATGCCTCATGATTGGTTGCTCAGATGAAAAAATGGACATAGCCATTGTGAACGTGGCGTGAAGTCATGTAATAATGACTGTCTCTGCATCAAATTCCGACACTTCTCATCTCAGACCTTCCTGGGCTCTTTTCCTCGTAAAGTCTGCCAAATCATTAATGGAAAACTTGGGCTTCTTCCATAGCCCTCAAATTATGCTGCTCCAATCACAAAAAGGATAACTCCATTGGATTCCTTGCGAAAATTTGTGCAAAAATGACTATTCTTTCGTCCAATTTTGTCACTGTGACTTCTCAACCCCCTAGGATTTTTGCCTCAATTTGTGTGTCAACCAAGGCGTACCTTCTACAATAAATGAACCTACTCCATGTCACCTTACTACCACATGGTACCCATACGGCTTCCAGGTGGAAAATTTTTACTGGTCCAATTGGACTCTTAAAGTGAAAAAAATGCTTGACACATGGCAACCTATGTTGCTTCCACATCAACATGTTGACATTGGCATCTGCCACTGGACTGCCATGTCATCGTATGGTCTACTGATTTTTCTCCCATGTTTCCTACCACTAGGCCGCCACATCATCATACGGTATGCTTACTGGATTTGCGGTTTCCATGTCACTATCTACGTCACTATACGGACTGCCAACTGTGTCACCACATTAGATGGTGATGCTAGCTTCCCTATTGTATTTCCATGTCAGTGTGCGGTTTGCCAACTGGGATGCCTCGTTGCTGTATGGTCTACCACATCAACGTATGGACTGAAAATTGGGATTCCACATCACTGTATGGTCTGCCACGTCAGTGTATGGTCTGCCACGTCAGTGTACGACCTACCAACTAGTCTTCCATGTCAACTGGTGACGTCAGCATAACACATGGCCAAAAATGGTTGGTCCAATTGGGTGCCAAATCACCCAAAAATGAGTGACACGTGGAAACCTCTCAGTATTCCACGTCACCCTGCTGACATCAGTAGGACAATGTCCTCCTCTATGTCTTCCCA
This sequence comes from Picea engelmannii, assembly GCA_009831015.1. Classification (NCBI taxonomy): domain Eukaryota; kingdom Viridiplantae; phylum Streptophyta; class Pinopsida; order Pinales; family Pinaceae; genus Picea; species Picea engelmannii. Next base: position 24,125 of record ML789890.1, on the reverse strand, counting down.
CTCAGCATGTTGACGTCAACACTTTACAGATTTCGCCAGCGTCACCTATTTTATGAAAACTTCAGATGGCCATATATTTTGAATTATGACTATGTTTGATGATCCATTTGCACCATCGGAAATCTCTCGTCAAGCTCTTCGATCTAGTGTGTTTTCATCGAATTTGGAACTTTGATGTTTGAGCTATTTTTTATCCCCATGGCTCAATTACTCAAAATAGGTGGCCCTTATCAACTAACTCGAAGATTGTATTCATCCTTTCAGTCATCAAGATGAATATATCCTCCTTTCTGAGTTGTTTCTTTTCCAATAGCTAATCTTCTTTTTGTAGTTGGCTTCCTTTGTGAATTTCTTCGTTTGATTTCTTGTCCTTCCTTGGACGCAAATCTAGATGGAGTGTCCAACATGTGGGTTCCTTATGTCCACCCTTGTTGCAATGGGCATAATGGTTCTTCTTGATCCATTTTTCCATGCCCTTCTTTTTCTCCTAACGTGGAGAAAGGTCTGCATGTCGTGGCTTCTTCCTGGTTTCCATAACCTTCCTGTACAAAGCCATTATTTTCAAACACTTTCCAACATCATGGTTATTCATACCACAAAACACACATGGTTTTTTATGCCATATACTTTGATGATCATTGCCAATTTCCTTATAATCAAAAGGAACGTTTGAATAATGAGACTTTTTATACCTTGCTTGGTTGTATCTGGTGTTGGTCTGGCAAGGAGAACTTGCCTTAGCTCTTTCCTCGAATTTCTCATCTCCCTTTGGAGATGAATCATAATCATGATCATTGGAATGGGATGATGTGCTCTCATCCTACACTGATTCATCACTTGAGGACTCTCTTGCTTCTTTTTTTTCGATTTCCTTTCATCGGTGGTTTTGGAGTTTCTATCATTAGTGGTCTTGGAGAATGTTCCATCTTCCTCTCTGACATAGCCTAATCTTTCATATCGAGGTAATTCCACCACTTGGATGGGCTTCACAATTCCTTGACCATTATCTCCAAGGCCTCTTCCTTTGTACCCCATCTTCCTCATTAGCTTCAAGCCAATGCATGTAGTGTGCTTTTCAAAACAACCAAAATCATCATCATAATGAGAAGAACTTGAAACTGAAGAAGGATTGGTTACCTCATTTATCAATTTTGGCTCAGGTGTGGGGGATGGATTTTCTAAGCCTTCGTCACTTTGCAAATTTTTCAGAGGCTCTTATGTGGCTTGTAATTGAAGACACAATCGTTGATTCTCTTCTTATGCATCTCACAACATCTTATTCAACTTGGCATTCTCTGCTTGAATGATTTAGTTGATTTCTTGTATCTCATTGATCCATGTCTTCTTTGGTGTCTTTTCCATATTTCCTTCAACACCTACAATAACTGTCAATCCTGCTATGATACCACTTGATCTAGGACCGGGGTGAGACTGTTACCAATATTTAATCGGTTCTATGCCACTCCATTAAAAGTCATATTTAAGATCATTTTTATTGAACTTGATTTCATTAGGTGAAATTGAAGTGATTAGAAAGACTTGAATCCAAAATGAAATACAACTTGGTGAAGAAGCTTATTAAATCTCATGTGTCATTACTAATGCATCCAACAACTTAACTGCAGAAATAAGGAAGCATAAGAAAACATGAGATGAAAGAACAACACATGAAAAGAGATCACCATTGTTAATGGAGTTCACCAATATGGCTATGTCTCTGGATCCACTGGAATATGAATCGCTTCATTTTTTCTCCCAATGCGAGGTTCATTCACCTTTACAGAAAAGGGCTACATCTTCTCCCAAATGAAGGGGAAACAAGGCTCTCCCAATGTGGGGCATAATTCTCCCAATGTAGGGGCTCACATACTCTCCCAATAAGGGGCTCAACTCTCACAATTAAGGGGATTACAAATTAAAATAATGATCTCTTGATTCTCTCCAAAAGGGCCTCCAAAAATCTCCTTTCAATCTCCTCCAATAAAGGGGTTTAAATCATTTTTCTTAGATCCGTAATCCAAAAAACGAGATCCATGAATTTAGGATCTAGTACCTATCCAAGGACAAAAATGAGAAAGACCCTTAACTTCCTCCCTGAGACTAGGAATCCACTTGTAATAAAGTGAGGAAGAGTCCAAACCAATTCATGAGACCCTTAACTTCCTCCTTAAGACTAGGAAACTAATTTCCTCTTAAAATTAGGAAACAAATTTGTGAGTTGGATTCTCACATAAAACCAATTTCTCATTTTTGCAAATAATACGTGAGATTTCCACTCACTCCAAGTATTCCTCTTTTGTCCCCTTAACTTTAGGAAACTAATTTGTGAGTTGGATTCTCACAACTGATTTCCCGTTTTTACAATTAAATGAATAATACGTGATATTTTCCAAGTCACTTCAAGTATTACTCATTTATTACAATTGAATCATTCATGATTAATTAATTATTCTTTGCCACTTATCATCAATTAGCATTTTAATGAATTTTTCTCCATTGTGTGCAAAGTTAATGATTTATTTTGTGGATATCATTCTGGATCAGAGGCAAGCCCCTGATCAAGCTCCCCTCCCTCTGGTATATGTTTCCCAATAGTTTCTTTTTTGTTGTGTGAGTTTACTCAATTCATGCAGTTTTAGTTATGTGTTATGGTTTCATAAATTGATTCAAGTATTGTTATGATTCTTGTAATGTGTGATCCACACTGATGCTTGTCAGCAACAAAGTCATGCTTTAACATTAGTAATGACTTGGTGATTCTATGATTAGTATATTTTCATTTCCCTTTTTATGCAATTTATGAACATCAATGTTACTACTCAATGATTGCTCATGGTTGAAAAAGAGGCATGACTACATGTATCAATTCTAGTTTCGTTGTAGGTTGTTTATTAAGTTCATGAAGAATATTGAGATTGTTCTGCATATACTTTGTTGAGCACTTCATAAGTTTAGTGATCCGGGTTGAGAATTCATGTATCAAATTATTGGATTATAATTTGATCCAAAATTACTCTATGTGCAACACTCACATCTTTTTTCTAGACTTTTCAAAATATTTTAATGCATCTGCTATATTTTCCAAGCCACTTTGTTTCACCTTTCTATCTTTTGTCATTTTTTGAATACCCAATAATGATGTAGCTTCTTTTAACTTTTTCAACCTTATCAAGCCTCTCAAAATTTGAGCTTGTGTTGCTACTGATTCATTTTTGAAATATTTATTATAAATATTTTCAACACGATATCGTATAACATGGTCAAATTTTGTATCCTCAAATTTGTCAGTATCCACATTTTCTAACATTTCATCATCAATGTTGACATCACCTGCATAAATTCAAAAACATAAATTAAATTTGTTAAATTTAGAAACACTTGAAATTAACATATATTCAATTTTCTAACTTCTAAGTTGTAAACATAAAAATTTCAAATAAATGTTGTATAAAAATTATACAAATTTAAATTAGATTTATTAAAAAACTAAACGAGCAATCATAAATTAATTAAAATCTACAAGTGTTGAAATATTGTATTGTGTGTGTGTGTGTGTCACACACACACACACACACACACACACACACACACACACACACACACGTGTGTGTGCGGAGACTTATGCTTCATTTTTGGCTTCAACGACTTCATCATTGTTAGGAGGAAAATTTATTTCTGTATTTTGCAAAATATAAACTCCAACTTACAATCAATTATATTAGACAATATTTTTTTGAATTCTAAATATTATCTATAGTATGTCTGCATCCCTGGTTCGATTTCTTCTTGTTAAACATCAATATGCAAATCTCTAATTACATTATCATTGCATGTTCCTTCAATATTTGCACATTCTTGTTTCTTTCTTCTATAGTACTCTTTCAACTGCTCTATATGACGAGTATCATCTCGAGTGCGATCATATTTTCTCTTCCACTCCCTTTTGTTGTCCATGGTTATTCAATCTGTAAAGGTTTTAAAAAAAATTATATCTTAAATAACTTGGAAAAAATTGCTCGATAAACCAAGTTACTTTAAAAGAAATTTTGGACAAAAATTTGATTTTTTTTTTTTAAGTAAAAAAGAGCAGAGCCTGTTGTATTAACTTTTCAAAAAAAGGTTAAACCATAAACACCATGTCTGCCAATTGTCTCGCCATGTACGCGGAAACCGAGACAGCTGGGTATCTATGCAATCTATGAGGGAGATAGATTGGCTGCCATTTGTCTTGCCCGAAGGAAACCAAGACAACTGGCAGCCATTAGTCTGAGAAAAAGCTTTGATTCGTTACAAAATAATGGCCTTTATCCATGCCTAGTCTGAGGAAAATAGAGAAAAAGACTAAAACTATTAACTGTGACATTTTACCCGGTGGCCTCGCCTTCATCCAAGTTTCCCTCGCCATCCTTGGTGGTTGTCAGCACGAAGGCCTGTGCACACGTCGGGCAGCACTGTTCTGGCAGTGTATTGGAGTAGACCTCGTAGAGAAGGTCTACTCGTTAGCTTACTAGAATGGTGCAGTGGATTAGGTCCTCCACCAAGCTCCGTAGTTCAAAGACTAACTTCAGGTGGTCCGAGTGGAGGAGTGGCAGGTGTCCACGCCCTTCCTCTTGCATGATAGACAGAGGACATGGCATAGGAGCGGTGCCACCCTCCCTATCCAAACTAGCCCCTAACGTCTCGCCTTCCATACCAATTGCCTCGGCCTCGACTGCATCGTTTCATTCCAGGGCTTCTATTGGAGGGATCTCGACTGCCCCTGTGGTCGGTTCTGCATCCATCTCTGGTGGAATTTCTTCTATGATATAGGAGGGGGGGAAATCGTCCAATTGGACTTGTCCTGTGTTGGAGCTGTGATGTTCCTTGATGATCCGCTGGGTAGTTTCCCCGAGAAAACATGTCGGCAGGTTCCAATTGTTTGGGAATATGAAAAGAAGGTGTGATGGGGGGACTTGAATGGGTTCATCCGGGATAATTTCTTCAATATAGGCCATGGGAGGCATCTCAAGTCTTCTATGTTTTCGGACAAGCTGTGTCCTTGCCATGGACAGTGCCTGCTCGAAGTTTTGTTGTCTCTTTTTGCATGCAGTTGAAGCATACCAGGCAGCCCCCCTGCGGGGCTTGCCTCATTCCCTTGGCATTTGGAGGTGCTAAGCAGTGGCTCTGGCGACAATTAGACCATTCCAGTCGCACCAAAGCTCAAGGATGCTCCAATGTTGCAGCTTCAGCTCCAAATGAGCCTCTTCCTCTCCGAAATTGAGTAAATTCATGAGGAGTAAAGTGACCAGACCCGCCATTAAGGTAGTAATCTAAGTGCTTTATGGTTCTATTCCCATCACACGCGCGAGAAGTATTGGCTCATCGGCCTGGTTGAACCAGCTTGCCCCCATCCTTGATGGCGAGGGGATGGGGGTCGGTGGCCTATATTTAAGGCTCAGCCAAGCGTTGTACCATGTGGCCCCTCTATGCTAGGTGGCACCCCATATGGGGTACAAAAATTTGATGTTAAACAAAAGTTTAAAAAAAAAAATTGATTTTGAAAAATTTCGCTTGAGAAAAACTTTCTTATAACAAAATTTATTCTAAAAAAATATAGACTTTGAAAGGAATTGTTTAAGAAAACTTATCTTCAGAAAAAATCTCTTTGATCTAGGAAGAAATTGCTTATGAAAACCTCCACTTACAACAAAATTGTTGAAGAAAATATTTAATTTAGAAAATGTTGCCCCAAAAAGTGAAAAATAGTGAAAATGTTGCTCCAAAAACTGAAAAATAGTGAAAATGTTGCTCCAAAATCTGAAAAATACTGAAAATCTTGCTCCAATATCTAAAAATAGCGAAAATGTTGCCCAAGAAAGATAAAATAGCGAAAATGCAGAGTGAGTGTGTGCACAAATGTGATAATATGATTTAAGTCGAAAGAATTTATATGTTTTTGTGTTGAAACAACGCATCCCGTGTCGAAACGTCACATTCCCCCAATTTTTTCTAGTCAACTGTAGATTTTCGACCGAAAGTTATTCGTTTCCTGCCAACAAATAGTTTTTCCGTTAAAACTAACTTTCGTTGAACTATTAGTCCGGCCAAAAACCTGCAACAATGGCGTTTTTCAGAAAAATGTGTGTTCACTTCAACTTACTCTAACTTGGGAAGGAGCATAATCCTTCAAATATTATGAGTCTGGTTTTGGAACTTGTACCAACATTTTCAGAATTGAATCTACTTTCATTTGATACAATTTATATTCAATTTAACATTTTTTTAGTAATTGTAGTTAATTATATAAAAACATATCTTCATATTATTTTAGATGACATAATGATTCGGTAAAATGAAAACTCAAAATCTGCAATAATACACAGTTGAAAATTATGAAAAAATGATATTAAGGAACCTTTCATTGTCATCTTCAAAATGGTAATTTTATATTTTTCTTTTAAATAAAAGTTAAGGTGGATACATGGTGTCAAACTAAATGTGTTTAAAAACTGCAACGTTTTCAGATTGGTCAAATTCAAAAAATTGTAATAATTATGTAATGTCCCAAACCAAGCTAGGAGGCGGGATTATTTTTTTTGCCCCAAATTTGTTATTTCTTCTTATGTGAATATGTTGTTAACTTTTTACAAATAGTTTGCTCAATGAGGAATATTGTCAAACATATAACACACATCCATTACACATAAAATAGAGCAGATAGCATGGCATCTTATTATGGATGGAAACTCATAAAACCAATACAATGATATCAATGGTTGTAATAACAGCTTCATAACACAAATTTATTGGCTTCTAGGAAGCTACACAATCTACTACATAACACAAGAACAACATGGAATGATGCCAATCTACTGTCCCAATACTCATTGATCCTAACATTGCTTTGATCAAGTAATATCCTTCAACAAGCGGCCTTCCAACCCCTTGCAAACCCAATCCAACAAACTGCTGCAACCCCTATCTATAGAGGTCATCATGGTACAACTGTGAGGCATCCAGCGGGGCCTTGCGGTACAACACTAGATCAACCTGTGGGGGTGTCTTTGACTCGGTTCTCTGAAACCTTCTCGAGCTCTGTGGATGTCTGAGCTCGACCATGTCTAGAAAAAATTGTAAACCTCTTGTGCACTTTGATATCCCTCCAATATTAGGTCAAACTCCCAAGTGAAGCTCTAATGAAGACCTTGTATGGATCCTCCTCTTTCTTGTCTAGCTCCAATGGAAAATTTGGATGGATTCCCCTCTTGTCTAGATAGGGTGGATATTGCACCACCAAAACTAAACTAGTAATGGAAGGGCTTTTCCCAAAACCCCATCTAAAACGTTGGCTACAAGAGCATTGAATAAGATATCAAATAATTATGATGAGAAATGAGGGGTTACCCTTCTTTTATACTTTTTCAACCCCTTCCATATCCTTCCTCCATGCCTTCTAGAACTTCCACTTTTGGACTACATCAATCCTTCTAGATATTTCCCCTTTTTTACCAAATCAAATGTAACTTCTAGAATTTGCCCATTTTTTACTAAATCAAATATAACCCTTATTTTGCCTTCAATTTTCACTTTAGGATTAAAAGTCACTTTAATAATGATTAAGTAACTTATTAATCTAAAGTTACTTTACTT
>ML789890.1:0-14116 GCA_009831015.1 Picea engelmannii | reverse complement strand
AGAAGGACGCAACCCGTGTAAACCTAAAACAACAATGATACCCAAGGTGATACTGGAAGATCCGCAAATGCAACTCTTCAGGGACCAGATGAAGACGCATGCACTAATCTGCAAGTTCATGGGTTTGTGGCCCACAGAAAGAATGTTGCGCAACTAGATCAAATATCGATGGAATCCAAGCGGAGAAGTGGAACTCCACTTGAGTTCGAAAGGCTTATTCACAACAAAATTCATGAACTTGGAAGATAGGGATAAGGTCTTTGAGGGGAGGGCATACTTCCATGCCTCAGCAGGATTGTACATGGGGCCATGGAAGGAAAACTTATCACCAGAGAAAGAAACTTTCAAAAATGTACCGTCTAGTTGAGGCTTTACTCCTTGCTGCTAGACTATTGGCTGCCATCCACCTTCGAAGCAATCGGGAACAAACTTGGAAAATATGTGAAGACATCGAAAGCAACCCTAAAAGGGATATATACATCCTATGCAAGAATCTGCATAGAGATGAATGTGTCGGGGGCACTCCCAGAAGCCATAAGCATGGAATTCAGGGATGAGGAATGGATACAAAACATTGACTATGATCAGATCTCGTTTAGATGCAGAAGATGTCACGAACATGGACACCTATTCCGAGAATGTTCTCTCAATAAAAAACAAGAAGCGTAAAACACCAAAATACAGCAGGATGAGGATGGGTTTATAAAGCCGAACCATAGAAACAGAGAAAACAAGAAACAAAGTAAAACCCCAATAGAGATCAATCCAAAGGCTAGGACTAGAACAGAAGGGCGGGACAAGACCAACAAAGGGGAAGAAGGAGGAAAGGAAAAGGAAAAATCTAAAGAAGCCATGGAACAAGCAACAAATGAGAACACAGATAGTCCAAGAAATAATATGGAACAGGGGGGTAGCGCAACTCCTATGGATGGAGAAACCAGAGATGTCAACACCCCCATGCAGGAGGCAGACAGAGACGCGGAAATGACTCCAAGTGAGGTAGGAATGAAAGACCCTGATCTTAGAGATATTGTGGAAAGGGAAGGAATAGATATCCCGAACATATTGGAGCAATGGAAAAGGCAGGGCATACACAATGTACCAGCGGAGCAACTAGAACGTATCCAATACCTTTTCCTCCTAAGGGAGGAAGCCAAATCTAGAGGGCTCAAGCGCACGCATGGGGAGATAGGACACCTAGGAATCAAAGCAGGTGAGGGCCAACCACAGCTCTCACTCAAGCAGACGAGAAGAAAGAAAGGCAGGAAATCAAACAGTGTAGCCCTACAAGAACTAGGCGCTTTGTTGATAAACTCAGGTAAGATCAAAAATATCTTTCCCAACTCCCCCCCACATGTTTAAATGAATATTATAACATGGAATATAAGAGGCCTAAACAGCCCAAGAAAGCAAAGAATCCTTAAAAACAGACTGAGGAAGGAACAACCAGACCTCTATTTCATCCAAGAGACAAAATGTACTATAGACAGAATGGAAACAATCAGCAAAAAACAATGGAGCAAGTACAAGATGTTGGTTGTCGAAGGAAAACAGATGGCAGGTGGTATTCTCACTTTGTGGAACCCACAAGTGATGAATCTACTAGCAACCGAAGCCACCAATCACACACTTTCGATTAACATGAAAGTCATCGGTAACACAGAGGCGATTCTATGCACTAATGTGTATGGACCCTAGATGTTAGAGGAAAAGAGAAGAATGCTTCTAGACATAGAAAACCTAAAAGCCAGCTCCAACAACCTTCATTGGATCATGGCAGGGGACTTCAACATCATCGCGACACTTGCGAAGAAAAAAGGAGGCACCAGAAGATTGGATAGAGATGCGGAAGATTTCTCAACTTTCATAGACACAGCAGAGATGGTGGACATCATAACCAATAATGGACAGTTCACCTGGAACAACAAACGGATAAATCAACATCAGGTAGCGACAAGGCTAGACAAATTCATGGTATCGGATTCCATCATTCTACAAGGTTTAACTTTAGATTGCAGCATCCTTCCCTGGGGGGGTTCTTATCATTGGCCAGTCCAATTGGAAGCAAACTTTCAAACCACACCGAAGAATAGACCTTTCAGATTTGAGAAATTTTGGATCGAACATCCCACCTTCAAGGAGAACATCAACCAATGGTGGTGGGAGGAACAATCGAAGCAAGGGACAAGGATTTTCAAACTCTATAAGAAACTCAAATACATCAAATATAAGCTCAAGGAGTGGAACAAGGAAATCTTTGGAAACATAAACCAAGAGAAAAAAAATATTGAAGACAGAATGAGGAAACTCCAGGAAATATGCATAGACGAGGACTATACAGAGGATCGAAAAAAGGAAGAGAACCAAATGACCCATGAATGGAAAGCAAGATGCCAACAGGAAGAGATTCTATGGCACCAAAAGTCCCACATCATATGGCTAAGGGAAGGAGAGCGGAACACCAAGTTTTTTCATAGAACAACCATTGCTAGAAGAACCCACAACAAAATTTTGAAAATTAGGGATCGGGATGGGATCGAGAGAGAATCCCACAAGGAAATTGAAATACACTGGTAAATCACTTCCATGGGATAGCCCATGAACCCAATAAAGACTGTACGTAGGCCATCCAAAGGATAACTCAACACATCCCCAAACTAGTCACCGAGGAACAAAATAACAATCTAAACAAACCCATCTCTAAGGAGGAAATTGATCAAGTGGTCCAGGAGATGCCCAACGGGAAAGCCCGAGGTCCAGATGGTTTCACAATGGAATTCTTCAAAGCCTACTGGGAAGTGGTCAAACATGATGTTTATAGAGTGGTGGAAGACTCCAAACGGACGACCTCCATTCTAAAAGTGCTAAATGCCACAATGATTACTCTAATCCCCAAATAAAATGAAGCAAGGACCATAGACCAGTACATGCCCATAGCTTTATGCAATGTGGTTTACAAGATAATTTCCAAAGTCATAGACAATAGATTGAAACCTCTCCTACCCACACTGATTTCGCAATAACAGGCGGGTTTCATAGAAGGGAGACAAATTATGGACAACATCATCCATGCCCATGAGCTAATACACGCCCTGAAAAATCCATAGGAGAGGGGGGATGATCATCCAACTTGACCTAGCAAAATCCTATGAGAAAATTAGTTGGCACTACATGGCCAATACTCTGGAAGCCTTTGGCTTCATACAGCACTGGATCAGCTGGATTGTCAGCCTAGTTTCAATGACAAGTTACTCACTCCTAATAAATGGAGCCCCAGCCAAACCCTTCTGGCCTGCAAGAGGCATCAGAGAAGGAGACCCACTCTCCCCCTTCCTATTCATTCTGATGATGGAAGGTCTCAGTCGAAGCATCAAAAGTGCAAGAGCAGCAGGAGAAATAACATGCATCAAACCTTTCTAAAACTGACCTACATCCACGCACCAATAGTTCATTGATGACACCTTACTCCATGGCACACCCACGGTAAAGGAAGCAAAATCCTATAAAAGAATATTAGAAGAGTTTGGGGAAGCCTCGGGAGCAGAGATCAATCACTCCAAATCTATGATCTATTTCCTCAACACCAACCCTGCAATTCAAAGAAACCTGGCAAACATCTTGGGGTTTGAACGCAAAACACTCCCAACGAAGTACTTGGGAATCCCCCTGACGGATAGAGCATGCAAAATGGAAACGTGGGAAGGAGTGATCAACAAGCTACAGGAGAGGGTGAAAAACTGGAGTTATAGATCCCTCAACCTAGCAGGGAGACTTATATTGACCAAAGCGGTTCTGCAAGCAATTCCAACCTATTGTTAGTGTTTTCTGCCCCCAAAGGAGTACTACAAAAAATAAGAGCCATCCAAAGGGACTTCCTATGGCGAGGAGCGGAAAAAAATAAAAAATGGGTCCTGGTGGCCTGGGAGAAGGTTTGCAAACCAAAATGCAAAGGAGGCCTGGGGTTACAAGACCCACAAGTAACCAACGAAGCCTGCGGGGTGAAACTCTGGTGGCGATGGGTCAAAGAAAAATCTACACTGTGGGAAAACCTCTGGAAGGCCAAGTATGCCCCGGACACCAACGACCAGGACTGAATTCGTTTTATGGGCACCAGGGAGGGATCAACCATCTAGAATCTAGCTTGGTGCAACAAAACCTGGATCTAGACACAGCTTCTGGGAAGTGAGGAATGGTAAAACAACCAGATTATGGGAGGATGCGTGGCAACAGGAACCCAGAATGGAAAATCCGGACAGGGAGGAACTCCAACAATACATGACCGTGCAAGGAAAAATCAAAATCTACCACTGCTGGAAACAAGAAACTGATCACAACAGATGTAGAATCTAGGACAATCTCAATCCACAAAATAGAGATCGGATTGCAATAATCACGAAAGAGGTGGAGGAGGAACTGGGGAAAAGGAAAAATGTAGTTTCAGAAGAAGAGGACCAATTAAGATGGGGCCAGAAAAATGGCAAGGAATTCAACTTAAAAGAAGCTCGGAATTACATCGCGGACCAGGACCAAGAAGATCCATCACAACAATGGGGAAAGATTTGGGATAGCCCCCAGTGGCCAAAAATCAAAATTTTCAAATGGTTAGTACTCCACAACCTAATTCTAACCTAGGAAAACCTAAGGAAAAGGGGCTTCATAGGCCCTTCACGATTCCACCTCTGTCAAGCTAAGGAAGAAATAACGAATCACCTCCTCGATGAATGTAACTACATAACAAAGATTTGGGATTGGGCGGCAGGCATCTTTCGACGGTCCAATAGGACCCAAGGTAACATTCGTGCAACCATCAACAACTGGAATGAGAGTTACAGTGAAAATGAAGAGGTGAACCTCTGTTGGATTATCATGCCGGGAATGATCATATGGGCAATATGGAAAGAAAGGAACCGGTGCATCTTTAGGAATGAAAGCGTTCTAGAAGGGAAACTCAAGGAAACAATAATCTCATAGATAAGAGAAACAGTGCAGAGCCGCAACTGCCAGACTGGAAAAGCGCAACCCATAGGCCAGGACTCCCAAGTCCTGGAAGCTTTTCACCTAAAATAAGAGCGCAATAGCACACAGGTAAGGCGGCCACCGCAACTCTGAATAGGAGAACGCAATTGGACACCCCCTCCAGAAGGGTTCCTCAAGTTGAATTTCGACGGGGCAAAAAAAGGAAACCCAGGCATGACAGGGATGGGAGGGGTAATCAGGGATTGTGGTGGTAACATAATACGGCTGTACGCTGGAAGTATGGGAAATTTAACCAACAATGCAGCGAAATTTGGAGCCCTAGAGATCGGCCTCGAAATTATAAGACGCAAAAGGATGAAAAACACTATCGTGGAAGGTGACTCCACTATGGTTATCAACACAATGAAGAGACTCCAAAATGGCACCAGAGTGGGCAAGGTTCAGAGGCACTGGTGCTTGGCACACTCCCTACAAAAAATCTAGGAGCATCTGCAAACAATGAACACGATGTAGTTGCGTTGGGTACGCAGGTCAACGAATGGCCTGACGGACAGAATGACGCAGGCGCGCTCGTCCAGCACGTCTGCTCATAGGATCTTTCCTCCTTCCTCGGCCCGAAGAACCGAAAGGCTCTTCTATTTCCCTATCGGGAAATTTTCACCCACAACAACTCTCTCACGGGATCTCCCTTTCTTCTATCAGGAAATCGGACTTCGTGATTTCGCGAGTCCTGTGGTCACGCGTTTGTTTCTCGCAACTCTCTGAAATCCGATGTAAGTCAATGCTGACCTTTCACTTTGCTATCGGGGTTCCTCCTATCGGGATTTCGGCACTTGCGATGTCCAAAACAACTCGCTTTACTGGGCCCCGATTCCCGATACGTCGATGCACTCGTGAGTTTGACTTGTCCACATCCTTGTCACCTCGTCGGGATTTCGGACTTCGCTATATCGCGGATCCTGATGTCTATGGTTTCGGGTCTTTCCTTTCCCCGAATTCCGAACTAGTATGCCACCTGTCCTCTCACCAATTCCTGTGGCCCCACGCTCCTTTAGTTGTCGGGATGTCACGTTTCGCGATATCGTGATTCCTGATGTAATGCTTTCCTTGTCTCCAGGACTCCCGAATTGTTGAACCTCGACTTCTTCAGATCTTCTGACGCACGTCCCGGATGATGGACGGTTCAGATCGAACCTCAGGCTTCGCCAAATGGAAAATCAAAACCACTCACTCCTATGAACCCCGATGACCAAATCTCCGATGTCTTCTCAGGGGTTTCCCTCTGCTCACAAAGGCTTAAACCTTATGCAACTCCTGCCAAATCGGACGGTTGATGGGTAACTAGGTGATGATCCGACGACTCACGACCCTTGGAACTAGAAATCTGAATGCAGTCGTAGCCTCCCTGCTCCTCTGGCTGATCTGACGGCTGGCGAGATTCCGCAAATCCTTTCCACAAGATCCTGACCGTCCGTTCTCTCCTTTGTGAATCTGTGCGTGAACCAAGCATTCCCCCTGTGCACAACTCACAACACCTCCTAGACACTTCCAGTCGTAAATCCCCTGCACTATTCTTCAACCACTTGAAGACCCTATCCTTCCTGAGCTTTCTCATGACCCTGAGTCTTAGAGAAGATTTTGTTTTGCCTACACTCCTTGGGGCAACCTCCAAATGCCTTCAAATATCTGAGAACCCTTCAACTCTGCGCACACCTGCAGCAACAGTCCTTCAATGCTTCGCTCAGATTCACAACTGAGACTTTCCTTAGCCTGCGCACTCCTTGCACGGCTCCTGTAACCCAACTTCACTTCTGGGTGAATGAGAACAAGAGTTAAACTATCTAATCCTTCTGTCAACGCACTCCTTGCGGACAACTTCAACTGTACTCCTTGCAGGAATCCTTGCTCAGATAGAGAAACAATTGAAACTCATTTCTCCTACTTCCTTTCTCAGATTTCAAACACTCGCAATAAATCATTCATACATAGCATGTAAAACAAATACATAACAGGAAGTAAATACTTGCTTATAAATTGTCAGAAGAACCACAGTGTCTTTGATATCTTTTTTGTCCTGAAGATGGATCCTGTTGTGGATCCGAAACATCGACAAGCTATCAAAGACACTGTGGTTCTTCCGACAATTTATAAGCAAATCTCTCACTACAGAAACCTAAATGATCAAGTAAATATTGTGAGCATAGCATTCAACATACATACACAGAGAACAAACACAAAACCATGAATTTGAATTAAACTCTTCTATTAATTCAAGCTCTGTACATGGGTGTTCTTCCACAGCTCTCTGCATGCTCTTCTTCTTAATGCTCAAAATTATGTTACAATGCACAATGAGGGTGTCTATATCCCGTTTCCCTCTTTCTTTCTAAACTGTCTAATCTAATATTAAATTCTATCTACCTATTTCATCTCAACATAAATGCCTCCATCTACTTCAGATGAGAGCGGGACGCTCAAGGTCTAATTACAACATAAAAGTATGTCTCTCTTTAATATCTCATTTAAGGTTGGCGCATATCTTCGAGACAATTTCAAAACTTGTGTTGGTCTTGTCCAGCTGTCCGATTGCATTCCACGCTGGCTCGCTTGAACTGGGAGATGCTTCTGCATCACAGAATCACTAACGAGGGGGTTAGCACGGAAGGACCAGAACTAGACACTACCTGGAGCAACATCCTGAATGGTCAATTCATAAAAGACTGCATCCAAATAACGACAAAAGACTGTGACAGCAGCTTAAGTGTTGAAATATTGTAACTGCAAAGAATATTCTTATTATTATTGATATATTGTTCATAGGATCAATCCCCATTGTGGATTGATCATGTCGGTTATTGTAATAGGACCAAATCCCCTTTTGTGGATTGGTCAACAGACAATTATAATAGGCAGAATAAGAAGTCGGCCCCAGCAGTTAATAAAGAGATCCATAAATATAATAAAGGTGGGTTTACCCACCCAGTTGGAGAAGTTGGCCCTGCCAGTGAAGAGACACTTCACACGTGCCAGACTTGTATAAATAAAGGAGGCTAGCGCCTCACTTGGATATAACTCACTTGCTCAGTTTGAGAGACAAGTTCTGATCTGTTACCAACAAAGGAGAGAGAGAGTGGCGCGTATCTTGGAGAGGACTTTCTGTTTTAGCATAGAGATCTCTTGGCATTGTATTGGCTATCTATATTAAGGAAGTTTTGTTGGGTTTTCTTCCCCTAGAGGGTTTCCTAGGATAAATGGTGTGTCTCTTGTGATTGTGTATTTCTCAGTGATCTTGGATTATGTTATTGTTATCTAATGAAATGCAAACATCTATAATAATGGCTTAAACATTAACATTAAGTAAGGAAGGTCACATCAAGGAGGGCAGTGCAAGGCCCAATGGAGGGCACGAAGGATCCAGGCAGAATTTGATTGCCCAACACTCGACCACTAATTACAATGCAGGCTCAGACTACACAACCGATGAGGGTACGGCACCAAGGTCATGTCAATAGTAAGAAGTGTGGGGAAGGATCGTGGGAAAGTATAGATGGCAAACAACAGGCCGCGAATAACATAGGGCAAGAGGGTTTTCCATGGACCAGTATCGATACACCACGCCAAAGAACAGGTACGGGGAGTAGCACAGTAGGTTATCCAACGAGAAGGGGCAAGGGTTGGCGCAAGGATAATGGTTGGATCATCATGATCACACATAACGGGACAGGGAAAAAGGACGGGAAGGTTCACCTCTACGGGCAGACCATGATTGGAAGGACGAGCCTACAAGAGGGGAAATCCCATAAGAGAAGAAACACCAGGAATAGATGCAGACAAGAAGAGCGCAACTGCATAGGCTACCACAAGAACTGCCACAAGCCAGACGAGATGGTGCCTATGAAGCGAACGCACAGCAAAAGAAACCCCCAGGGAAAGGAACCTCTGACAAGTCCTCAGCGGGTTTCAAGAATGGAGCAAGCGGCCAAAGACACGAAGGGAACTTTTCAAACGCTCGTCGCACCGAAAGGAAAAGCGACCATCACCCGATGAGAGAAGGAAATCAACGCTAAACGCAAGGGCAAAGCTTGGGATGATCCGATTCAGGAAGCGGACTGGATAACTGACCCAAGGGCCTCGCAACATAGGGAAACCCTCTACCACAAAACGATGGAGATGGCATGGAAAAAAAATATGTTGATAGGAAAAGTGAGCTCAGAAAGGAAAGACGTCGGACTGAAGGACAACAAGCAACACAAGAAACTACTAAAAGCAATCTTGAGTCACCTCAGCGATCTGGAAACTAATACCAAATGGCTAGCTTAGGAATAGAAGGACCAGAAAGAAAAGATGGAGTGGTTGGCAGCCCAATTCCACCTCTACCTGTGCTACGTCCATCACATGGACATCACGCCAGCCAACAGAAATGGAGCGCCAACACATATCAGGAAGACTCGCACGGTAGTCCAGAAGGAGGAGAACAAGGGCCAGGCGGATGAAGGAAAGAAACACATCATTATCCTGGACTAGTGTTTGGTTAGTCCTTGGTCAAGTTGGTCTCCTCAGCTTAGTATCAGTCTCAGCTTCTGTTTTTTTTTACATGTCTGTTGTGTTTAGCTTTTCAAAACTGGATATGGTAGGACTGAGCTGATTTCCCAAGGTGGCGGTCCAGTCATACCCCTCTGTTATTTCATAAAACACAACCCGAGAACCTCTGGTCTGGTTTCCTTTTTGACAGACCAGAAAGTCCCTTTTTTTTATATCATAACCCTTTTTTAATAATACAAGATATTACACTCACTTACAAAAAAAAACAATATATTAAAATTATAGTATTATTATTATTTCTACATTTTTATTAAATTACTTTTAAATCACTAAATTATATATATGAGGATTTTTTATAAAATATATTAAAATTCTTTTTTTTTTAATATTTCAATTTTCTTTCATGTAAATAAATTTTATTATTTTATTTGAAATTTATATTTTTAAATGTGATTAAAATTATTTTATWTGGATTTTTTTAGTTTTAAATATGATTTTTAATATTTATTGAATAATTTAAAAAGATAAAGTTTTATTTATTTAAAAATATATATATATTTATACTAAAAATAATAATCTTTAAATTAGAATACATTTTTTTCTAAATTTGATAAGGGTGCATTGTATGCATTGTTTATTGAGGAATAATGGTTGAATATGAATACAATGTTGACACATTGTGTTGGGTGCATTGTATGCATTGTTTATTGAGGAATAATGATTGAATATGAATACAATGTTGACACATTGTGTTTTGAAGAAGAGTTATTAAATATAAATATAATTATGAATAAACAAGTTTAAGGTTATGAGATAAATTATTAGTTATAATATTTTTGAAAATAAACTATGTATAAAATATTGAATAGTTTAAAGTATTATAATTTAAAGTATCATAAAATCATTTTAGTCTTGAGATTATCCATAAATTTATTAAATCTAAAAAACACACTTAAAAATAATGTATTGTTTTGTATTATCTCATTCAATAATGTACCTTTTAAACACATTATATTTTATTATCTAGTCCAAACACATATCCTCAAACATCTTGGAACAATTCAACAATACACCTTTAAACACACTATTCTTTATTATTTCATCCAACAACACACCCTCAAACACCTTGGAACAATTAAAAAGTCTACCAATTGGGTAAACATTGCCCTTTTTCTAACCTAAATTATTTTTCTAACCTAAGTATAAACTCTTTATTTGGCTAGCCGGGAAAGGAAAGATTTTAACGTGGGACCTGCTTCGCCGGAGGGGCTGGGAAGGGCCCGGTCTATGCCCTCTCTGCCGCCACGCTCAGGAAGATATAAACCATCTTTTAATACACTGTCAATTCTCGATGGATGTATGGAAAAATACGTTAAACTACTTCAATCTTCCTTTCTCATGGAGCGGTGATACGATCTCTAGCTGCTTCAACTCATGGCACCAGAATAAATCCTCTCCGAATTGTTTGGCTGCGATTATAAGCTGGCACCTTTGGATCGAGCGAAATTGGGCGTTGTTCGAGGATCGACATCCTTCCTCGCTGGTTGTATTTAACAGAGTCCTTACCACCCACAACTGGCACCCATCTACTGTGAAGCCCTCACTCTCCAAAGTGATTGACCTTGACTTGCCAGATGGATTTACCCTGGCTTGTTTTGATGGAGTGGCCCGTTCAAATGGTCTCTGTTGTGGAGCCAGGGGTTTTTTCAAAGCACATCCGTCGAGAATCACAAAATGGTTTCTCAACTGTGGTTAGGGGACTAATACCAAAGCGGAGATCATGGGACTTTGGGTCTCCCCCTTCCTTGCTTCTTCTTGGTCCATCTCGCATCTGCTCGTCCGCGGTGACTCGAGAGTCATCATAGATTGGATTACTCAAAAGTCAAAGCTCAACGTTGTCCAGGTTGCATGTTGGAAACAGAAAACGCGGGAACTCTCCAAGGGCTTCACAAAAATTAGCTTCCAACACTTTCCTAGATCTTTTAATCGTGAGGCTGACGCTCTCTCAAAAAGAGCGCTTCTTGAAGAGGATGGGAAACTCTCGCTCTTCCACTACGATAGCGGGATTGAGAGCTCGACAACCTATATGGATATCTTCTGATCGATGATTGGCTTCTATGATTCCTGCGTTAATTTTGTTTGTGTCGTTACTTGAGCTGGTTTGCAGTTTTAGATTGGTCTCGACTTGCTGTTGAGCGTTGTCGTATCTTTCTTGCATTTTTTGACCGTTCCTTTCCTTTTCTGTTATGGTGTGCTGACTTATGACGAAAGCTCTTCACTGTTTCGTTATTACATTCGCCCTATAAATGATTTTATACACTATATAAAATCGAGTTAATTTTTTCATGGAAAAAAAATTCTTGAAAGGTCTCAATACATAAGAGAAAAATGCACTATATATAAAATTTATAATTTTAATTATTACAAAGTGTAATCTCAAAATATAATAAATAATTGAACGGATTGAGTAATAAATTTTATCATTTCAACGTCTGATATTCACTACATTCGAAAATAAAATATAAAACAAAATTATATATGTCATATTCACTAAATTCCAAAATAAAATATAAAACTAAATTATATAAATAGGCTTTATAAGCCCCGAAAGAAAGTTTCCCAATGACTCTTTGCTATTGGCCATTCTCATGTGATACAAAGGCTTGTACTTCCGATTTGACTTTAAAGCTACTTTAAACTTTAGTTTTTAGCTGGCACGGGGTCGAATCTCTGGACATGCACCTTTGAGATTTCTCATACAACCCAATCCGGACTGATTAGGGCAATGTCCCACCAAACGAAACAAAATTTAGTAAAATACTTCGTGCCAACTTATAAACCACCAGGACAAAACAAGCGGCGGCTGTTCCAAAATCGGTGAAGAATCAAATGATGTTCCCTAAGTTCAAATTCTGACACGTTTTGAGACGGAGTAGGTTAACTTGGAAGCAATATTTTATCTAGAGAATTTTTTTTGGGCAAGTTTTTCGATGTGTTGTTTTAAATTTTTGACAAATCCACAATTCTGGTCCATTTTCTGTTCCTTTAAAATGGGGCAAAACTTCCTAGAGTAAGATTGTGAATGGCATAAAACTTTGATCTTGTGAAACTTAGATTATCTTTGAAAATTTGACCCATTTTCAAGACATTTTTTTGCCTGAAAAATGGGTCTGTTTGCTCCAGAGTTAGCCTATTTGGTTTTGAGACCACTCAAACTTTATACTCGGAAGATCACTATCAAATACACTTTAGTACCATTTTCCATTATAAATCTCAAATCTCATAAATTTGGGAGGAAATCTATCTTGAAAAAGATCCAACCACAAATTAAGTGTATATCATTATAAACTGTAATTATATAGTAAATTGGTTTTCAGAATGAAATAACAATTTGAACACTTAAAAAAAAAGGGGTTTTTCAACACGCTAAGTTTATATAATTTGAGTGTCTCAGGGGTTTTTCAACACGCTGAATCCATTTATGCATTCAAAAATGCAATTTAAACAACAAAAAATAGCGATTTTATCCAAATTTACTTCGCCAAATTCCAATAACAAAACCCTTAACCTGGTTTGAATCTTTAACCTTTTTATTGGACATGTCGTCACGTGATGGGATGAAGACTGGGGCTCATACTTATCCTACAACGTACAAAAGTCTTAAAATTGCAGTGCACCCGTGACTAGGACTACTTTTTCGATCACTGTGCGATGCAGATCACAAGCTCGTGTTCTCTAATTATTATTATATGATCCAGGGTTCTGCCTGAGAATCTCTAAATAACTTCTCCGAGTCACTTAATTATTCCAAGCCATCTGATCCACTCTTGATTTCCATGAATTACAAGTTCTGGTTTGTGGCAGCCATATTAGTGATCTCTATAGCATTCAAAGGCCACGATGCGGCCGATCAGAAGAAAAAAAACTCGTCCATCACGATTGTGGGAAGCGTATTCTGCGATACTTGCTTCCAGCGAAAGTTTTCTACCAGAAGCTACTTCCTACCAGGTTTACTCCAAATACATATTTACAATTTTGATGTTATTTCTCTCTCAGAATATCACATCTGCAATAACTATTTTTTAAATTTACGTTAATTATATTAACAGTATTTTCATTTTGCAGGAGTTTGGGTATCCATAAAATGCTATACCGGAGCAGGAGGGAGAACAACAACCCTGGGCAGAAATGGCCAAACCGATCGCCACGGAGTATTCAGAATAGAGCTCCCTTTCAGCTTTGATTCTGAAAAAGAAGTTCAAACCTGCAACGCGCGTCTGATTCGTACCTCCAGTGCCTCCTGCAACGTTCCATCAATAAGGACGAAATCTCACTTTGCTATCAAGTCCAAGATGAATAACAACTATGTGTATAGCGCAGGCCCTCTAAGTTATCGGCCAGCGAGATTTCCAGCGTTATGCCACAAGGATCAGCGAAGCAGAAGAAGAGAAACAGAATGGATTCATTCTCAGAAGTCAAATTTTAGCGATTCTTCCGACTTTGAATTCCCTCCAATACCTGCTTTTCCATTTCCACCGCTTCCTCCCATAATTATTCCATTGCCTCCCGTTCTTCCTCCGTTTTGGAACATCCCTCC
>ML789889.1:577276-614052 GCA_009831015.1 Picea engelmannii | reverse complement strand
AGGACGTTTTCTTGGAAATTATGCTCTTTGCCTTGTTCATACCTGGAAGGGTGACATGGGTCCCTAATAAGTTGATTTCCCTTTAGGATGGGTTTCTATTGGGTGGATATGTGAAAATTCATCATCCCTTCCCTCCATACTTACCACTTTCCATCTTTATTCCTTTCATCTCCCCTATCCTTGTTTGGGCATTGGGATTTTCTACACTAGGAAGGGTTCTACCTTACCTTGTGGGAAGAAGGGGATAAAGGTACATAAGGTAAAAGTAGATGGAAATATTTAAAAACCAATGTTGAAACCTTCGATATGCTTCGCCCATGGATCCTTGAGAAAGCAGTGAAAATATTCTTAGTAAGAAAAGGGGACCCATAATATAACATTAACACTCAAGGTACTAGTTGATGGATAGGAAGTTTCATCACGAGCCAAACTATTATGACCATGGGCATGTAGTGGTATGACACTACCACCTATCAGGTCACAAAGCCAGGGTAGTGTCTCTTGGTAGCATAGCTAAGAGAAAGGGGGTCTCATCACAAGCCAACCTTCTTATTTCTGTGAAATGTTTGTGGATAACACTGTCACCTCTAGTCATCAAGCTAGGATATTGGTCCTCAACTACTTCCTTGAAGCACAAGAGAAAAAGATAAAAATAAATAAATCTAAGAGTAAAAGACAATGAATAGGATAGGAAAAAATTGCATTCATGAAAAGATGCATCTCTCCCTCTATAAAGACACCCACAGGTAATACTTTACATTTACCTATTATTACATGCACCCCATGCCCAAAAATTTACCCCATGCCAGCTCATACACTTACATGACTTGGACTAGATCCCACCTGAGAAACACCCCAAACTTAAGAGAGGTTATCCCAATAGAACACCCTGAGACCCTCTCCAAACCTACCTTGTCAAATTTCATAACATCTTTGAGCATTTGTTTGGGTTAAGGGGGTATTGATGCACATGTTTGGGTAATTTAATTATTGGATGTGATTTACATGCAATGATCCCCGTGACTTATGAATTCCCAGGGTGTACTTGTTGTTGTTGGAGTACCTTTCCCAGTGGACATGTGCACATGAAGGAATGATTAGATCGAACATTCATAGGGATCAAATCCCACTGATGGATGCTGAGACCCCCAGCCAAAGGGCACGACAGGGATTGAAAACTTGCACTGAGAGAAGGAAGGACGTTTCCTTTGGAGGCACCTTGGCAGACCTAGACCCAGGGGATCTCTCTCCTCCCACATGTATGTTAACCCTTAAGGGCCCTGGACGTCATCATGGATACCCTAGACGTCATCCATAACTGGTCTTGTCATCTTGGACGACATTTATGAGGCATTGTCACATGTGGGCAGGGTTTCAGGCCTTTGGAGGCCCAATGTTTCATCTTCCCTATCCAATGTTCCATACTTGGGGCTCAATGTCACCCCTTGAGTGATTCTTAGATGAAAATTAATTTTATTTTGTCTAGATTTAATTTGTGTAAAAAACTGGCGAGGTCGGCCCAATAATTATGAACTGAAATTGATTTTAGGTAAAATTTTGTATAAATAAGCAGAAAGTGATATTCATTTTGATCATAACTTGTCCTTGGAGACAAGGAGGTATTAAATTTTCACCCTATTAGGGTTATTGGATGAAATAATGAGGATGCACTCTTTTTTAAGGCTTATCTTTGCAACTTGGATCAATTTTTGGAGTTTTATGGTGATCTTGCATGGTATATTCATGATTATTCATGTTGCAAGTAAGTAGAATCTACATTTTGTCATCTATTGAATGGCTTATTGTATGGTTTTATTTTCTCATATAAGATTATGAAATTGCATGGTGTATTTAATGCTTGAAGTAAGAAACTTAAGTTGCTACTTTCTTACTTTTTTTTTTATTCGCCAAGATTTCACTAAATTGATCTAGTAACTAGTGAAACCCTATAGCCCTAAAGTACTAGAACTCTAGAGGTTTTCATTTGGTTATTGTTTCATAAGTATTTTCTCCATAAAAAGGCTAAGGAGAGCAAGGTTCTAGGGCCTAGAAGTTCCTACTGTTATAAAAACAGGATCGTGGAGCAATCAAACAAAACAAATGTGGAAATAAAACACATAAGATACACAATACAATAGAGACACAAATATGCGTGGTTCACCTAGTGTGGGCTACGTCCACCAGAGAAATTGCTAGGTCCTCCTTTATTATTATCCAACAAATGAAGGGATACAACCTACAACACATATGTTGTAACTTCCTCTTCTTTCTTTCATAGTCTCCTCTCTCATAATACAATATTCGCGATGATGCATAGCCGCAATACATTTCCCTCATAAAATAGGTTTTAATTATAGGGAGAAAAACCCTAACATAACTTCTATCGTCAGATTTGTGACCTTATAATGAACGGTCCATATTTACAATGAAATTACAATATACATTTACAAGGAAAATTTTCTTCGGGGGCCCGGGCCCACTTGTCCTTGGACCCCGCAGAGGGGGTAACCCCCCTCTGCACTCCCCTGCATGGAGGAGTGTACATTCTTCCTTTTGGGTATGTGTTATATTATTTTCATGTGTGTGTGTGGGTGCGTCAGATTTGAAAACTGTGTTTGACGATGTTTACCTGGAATCTACAGGTACACATGCAGACCATGGTGTATGGTTAATCGACTCAGGTGCATCATATCATATGAATCCTCACAAGGAGTGGTTCTATGAATATGAAAAATATGATGGTGGTGATGTATTCCTAGGAGATGAATCGACAACCAAAATCATGGGACATGGAAGGGTTAAGTTGTTGCTAAAAGATGGAAGGATTAGAAATCTCCATGGGGTTCTTCACATTCCAAAACTAGCTAGGATCCTAATATCTGTAAGCAAGTTGGATGATGCAGGAGTGGATACTGTATTGGGAAATGGAACTTGCAAGATGGTATGAGGAGCAATGGTGTTGATGAGGGGATTTCAGTGTGGAACTCTATACAAGTTGTTGGGAAACACTTATATTAATGGGTGTAACAGTTATGTTGTCCCTGAGAAGAGAAATAAAGAAGACAAGACCAATATTTTCCTTGGAAAGAAGACCATGTTGTGGCATCAAAGACTGGGCTATATTGGATAAAAGGGCCTTCGAACACTACACGGTAAAGGTATGGTTGAAGGTATGTCTAAGTGCACTCTAGATTTTGATTTATGTGAACATTGAATATATGGTAAACATAATCGAGTAAGATTCCCATCTAGTGCTACAGGAGCAAAGGGGATCTTAGAGTTGATACACAAATATGTGTTTGGACCTGTGCGTATTCCATCACTAGGTAAATATGTGTATTATGTTTCATTCATAGATGATCTATCAAGGAACACATGGATTTATTTTCTTAGAAATAAATCTGAGGTATTTGATAAATTTAAAGAGTTTAAGGCTCTGGTAGAAAATCAGACAGAGAAGAAAATAAAGGTATTGAGGACATATAATGGTGGAGAATTCTACGGAAATGAATTCGAATAATTCTGTAAGAAGTGTGGTATAACAAGGCAGAAGACTACTCCATACACACCTCAGCAGGATGGAGTTGCAGAAAGGATGAGCATGACATTGATGGAAAAAACAAGGAGCATGCTTAGTGGTGCCGAGTTAGGACAAGAATTCTAGGGAGAGGTAGTGGGTACATCACGTTACCTGGTCAATTGATCACCCTCATCAGCGCTGGATGATAAAACTCCACACGAGGTATGGACTGGTAAGAAACCCTCTCTTGAACATCTCAGAATGTTTGGTTGTGATGCTTATGTACACATTCCAAAGGAAAATAGGAGTAAGTTGGATAATATAGATGAAAAGTGTATCTTTATGGGTTATAAAGATGGTGTGAAAGGTTATAATCTTTGGAACCCATAAACTAAGAAGACTGTTTACAGTCGAGATGATGTTTTTAGAGAGGTAAAATATGCTTCCAAACAAGAATTCCTACCAAGGAAAGAAGAACATGAGAAAATAGAGTTTGAGTTGGATGATGCAAAATATGAATCATCTGAAGAAGATGAAACAGAAGAAGAAGAACCTCATACCCCAGTACTGAGGAGATCAGTGAGGGAAAGAAAGAAACCATAAAGGTATAGTTCACCTGATTTTCATTCTAATTTTTCTTTATCTATTACCGATGATGATTCCAGAACTATCAGAGAAGTAGTGAATTCATAGGATAGTAAACTATGGAAGAAGGCCATGGTTGAAGAAATGGATTCTTGGATAAGAATGAGGCATGGGATATAGTTGAGTTTCTAGTTGGAAGAAAATATGTTGGTAACAAATGGTTGTTTAAGAAGAAGTGTAATTCAGAAGGAAAAGAAGAGAAATACAAAGCTCGGTTAGTAGAAAAAGGTTATTCCCAGGTAGAGGGAATTGACTTTGGTGAGATTTTTTCTCCTATTTACAAGTTATCTTCTATTATATTTCTTTTATCTATTGCTACTACTTTTCTTCTTGAAGTGGAACAGATGGATGTGAAGACAACATTCCTACATGGGGACCTGGAAGAAGAAATCTACATGAAGCAGCCAGAAGGATTTCTAGTGAAGGGAAAGAAAGAGCTAGTCTTTAAGCTAAAGAAGTCACTATATGGTCTGAAGCAATCACCTAGGATGTGGTACCAAAAGTTTGACAAATACATCCTTGGATTGGGATTTGTGAGAAGTAGGGCTAATCATAGTGTATATTCCAAGCAGGTTGGTAATCACTTCATTTATGTAGTGTTGTATGTTGATGACATGTTGTTGGTAGGAAATAACATGGATTTTATCAAGGATGTGAAATCACAACTATCCTCCAAATTTGACATGAAGGATCTCAGTGTTTCTAACTTCACTCTAGGAATGGAGATTAAAAGATATCATGCAAACATGAAACTCTGGTTGAATAAGAGAAAATATGTTGAGAGGATATTGAAGAGGTTTAATATGCATGGAATTAAACCGATCAAGGTTCCTATTCCTATAGTTGTAAATTTATCTCCAAATCAGTGTCCCAAGAAACACGAAGAAGAAGAGGACATGTCCCATGTTCCATATGATAGTGTAGTTAGTAGTTTGATGTATGCAATGGTCTGTACTAGACCGGACATTGCACATGCAGTGGGCGTTTTGAGCATGTATATGTCAAAACCAGGGAAGGAGCATTGGACAACAGTAGGGCTGATCACTGTGTATATTCCAAGAAGGTTGGTAATCACTTCATTTAGGTAGTGTTGTATGTTGATGACATGTTGATGGTAGGAAATAACATAGATTTTATCAAGGATGTGAAATCACAACTATCCTCCAAATTTGACATGAAGGATCTCAGTGTTTCTAACTTCATTCTAGGAATGGAGATTAAAAGATATCGTGCAAACATGAAACTCTGGTTGAATAAGAGAAAATATGTTGAGATGATATTGAAGAGGTTTAATATGCATGGAATTAAACCGATCAAGGTTCCTATTCCTATAGGTGTAAAGTTATATGTAGATTAGTGTCCCAAGACACAGGAAGAAGAAGAGGACATGTCCCATGTTTTGTATGCTAGTGTAGTTGGAAGTTTGATGTATGCAATGGTTTGTACTAGACCAGAAATTACACATGAAGTGATAGTTTTGAGCATTTATATGTCAAAACCAGAGAAGGGGCATTGGACAACAGTAAAGAGGGTCTTCAGGTATTTGTATGGCACTACCAATTATGGATTGTGCTACCAAGGAAGACCAGTATTGGACATACTGGTGTACATACATGGGTTTGTTGATGCATATTGGGTTGGAGATCTAGATCACAGAAGATCCATAAGTGGGTATGTGTTTAACCTATTTGGAGGATAAATCAGTTGGATGAGCAAAAGATAGGCTATAGTGGCCCTCTCAACTATAGAATCTGAATACATGGAAGTCACTCATGCAAGAAATGAATCAATATGGTTACAGATATTGTGTTCAGGTATTGGGTTGGTACAAAAAGCAGTGAGATTGGACTGTGACAATAAAAGTGCAATCTTCTTGGAAAACACCCCTTCTTATCATTTGAAGATAAATCATATTGATGTTCAGTACCACTTTGTGAGAGACATGGTTGAAGAAAAGAAGGTGTTGCTGGAAAAGGTTGACACTTTGAAAAATGTTGCATATTCATTGACAAAGTCTGTGAGCATAGAGAAGTTCTCCTGGTGTAGAGTAACAATGGGCATTGTTGCCCTGGATTGTTGACTATGTAATCTTGTGAACCCATGTATGCAAATAAAACAAAAAGTAGGAGAATGTTGGTATGTGTTATATTATTTGCATGTGTGTGTGTGGGTGCGTCACATTCGACAATTGCGTCTGATGATCCCAACTTCCTTAGTTCTATGTGTCGTGTGCATTGGGCACTTTCCGAGAGGGGCATGGGGGGACATGTTCCCCCCCCCTGGTCATGCGTAGCATTTAGATCTGGTTGGTAGCCTGGAGCCAACAGAGTTCGGGGCCTTGAAAATTATTTTTGGGAGCTTTTTTCTATTTTAGCGGATTTTGCTATTTTTAGCAGTTTTCTAAATTAATCCTGGATTAATGGATTAGGGTTTTGGTAGCTACAAAATACCTAAAACATTGTATATATTGTATGGTGAATGGTGAAATTAATACAATGAAGAGTTGAAAGGTTCAACACCAAGGAAGGTTGGTTTTCTCTTGGTTAAGGGTTTCCAACATAAATCTTTGTGTACTATGTGTATGAGCCATTGATTAATTTATGTTTTGCTTAAGAATCTGTATGCATTGCTTTACTTCACAGGTTTAAAACTTACACTTCTGGGGTGTAAAGTCTTCATGGGGTATAAACATGGCTGAAAACAAATACCTATGAATCATGAAGATAATCAGGCTCAATAACCAACAATCTCCCACTTGGAGACTGATCTCAAAAATTCCACCATTGTTGAATATCCTGGAATATGATCCTTCTTGGACCTAGTGAATTTCTCATCTTCATCTTCATTCTTGAATACCATCTGAAACTGATCAAGAACTCAGTTTCTCCCTGGTTACTCCCTTTGTTAACATGTCTGTAGGATTCTAGCTAGTGTGTATCTTTTCCAACTTCAAATGTCCATCTTCCAAGACAGATCATATGAAATTGTACCTGAGTTTTATATGCTTAGTATTTCAATGGAAGTCTGAGTTGTTTGCAAGATGAATGACACTCTCACTGTCACAATACAACCTGATATTCTCCTTCTTCTTTCCTAATTCCTCCGTAAACCTCTGTAACCAAATCATTTCTTTACAAGCCTCTGTAGCAGCAACATACTCTCCTTCTGTTGTTGAAAGTGAAACAACCTTTTGCAGTTTTGAAATCCAACTTATTGATGTTCCACCTATAGTAAAAATATACCATGTGGTGCTCCTCATGTTATCTTTATCACCTTCCATATCTAAATCAACATATCCCTGTAGAACAATGTCTGAACCTTCAAAACATAATGCATGAGTAGAAGTACCTCTCAAATACTTGAGAATCCACTTTACTGCCTCCCAATGTTCTTTACCTAGATTGTTCATATACCTACTCACAACTCCCACTGCATGTGCAATATTCGGTCTTGTGAAAACCGTCGCATACATCAAGCTCCCAATTGCTGATGAATAAGGGACCCTAGATATGCATTCTATCTCCTACTGTGTCTTGGGACACATTTCCTTATTTAATTTGAAATGGCTGGTCAAATATGTACTAACTAGTTTTGCATTCTGGATTCTAAACCTCTCCAACACCTTCTCTATGTACTCATCCTGAGATAATGTCACCTTGTGATTTTTCCTGTCTCTTGTTATTCTCATACCAATGATTTTATTTGCAACACCCAAATCCTTCATCGCAAATGAATTAGCTAATTTCTTCTTGAGCACATTTATATTCTGCATATTAGACCCTGCAACAAGCATGTCATCTACATACAATAGCAAGATAATATAACTTTCATTTTATATCCTTTTAAAATAAACATAGTGATCAGAATGACATCTACTATAACCTTGTTCTATCATAAAACTATCAAACTTAAAATACCACTTCCTTGGAGCTTGCTTTAGGCCATACAATCTCTTCTTCAACCTGCATACCAAATTCTCCTTCCCTTTGACCTCATACCCCTGTGGCTTGTGCACATAAATCTCTTCCTTCAAATCCCCATGGAGAAAAGTTGTTTTTACATCTAATCGTTCAATATGCAAATCTTCTACTGCCACAAGACTTAAAATAGCCCTTATTGAATTCATTTTAACAATAGGAGAACATATTTCATAAAAATATATACCTTTCTTTTGTGAAAACCCCTTTACAACAAGTCTAGCCTTGTACCTCTTTTTGCCTCCATCTTCTTCCTTCAACTTGTAAACCCATTTATTATGTAATGTATTTTTTCCTACAGGAAACTGAACCAAATCCCAAGTCTAGTTATTTACCATGGAATCCATTTCCTCTTTCATTCCTTTCTCCCACTTATTTTTGGTGTCTACCCACATTTCCTCTTCATAACATTCTGGTTCACCAGGATCAATCAACAATAAATAATACAATGACAGAGAGTATAATTCAAGGGGTCTACTTAACTTGGTAGATCTTCTAACAACACTTGCATGAGTTTGAGGTACCTTCTGATCGTGTTGTTGTACATTTTTATTTTATGGTACCTTTGGAATTTCTTTTTCAATGATCTCATCAAGCACTGTGTATTCTAGTTTTTATTTTTCCTGTTTCTTTCCCAACAACCGATCTTTGTACATGACCTTCTCATTGAATATGACATCTATACTCCTAATGATTTTGTTACTTTCATAATCCCATAAGCCATAACCAAAATCATGAACACTGTATCCAATAAAGGTACACTTCTTGGATTTTGCCTCAAGCTTTGTTCTATTTTCTTTATCAATATGGGCAAATGATTCACAACCGAAAGTCTTCAAAAATGAATAGTTTAACTTTTTATCTGTCCATGTGTCCTATGGAATCCTACCATCCAAAGAGATTGAAGGTCCTCTGTTTATTAAGTAAAAATCAGTGTCTACCACATCTACCAAGAATTGTAAAGGAAAACCAACATGTAGTCTCATACTCCTTGCACGCTCCATGATTATCATGTTCATCCTTTCTGACACACCATTTTCTTGTGGTGTTCCTGGAACTGTCTTATCTCTATGAATCCCATGGTATCAATAGTAATAATCAAACTCCTTACAACAATAATCACCTCCATTGTATGATCTGAGACACTTCAACCTTTTTCCTATCTCATTCTCAACCAAAGATTTCCATTTCTTAAAAATATAAAAAAAATGATATTTTTGTCGAATGCAATAAACCCAAGTTTTTCTAGTTGCATCATCAATAAAAGTAACATAATAACACGATCCACCAAGAGATGATACCTAAGCTATTCCCCATACATCTGTATGCACAATATCTAACCTTTCACTCTTCTTTTCTTTTCCGACTCTGAGAAATCTGACTCTCTTTTGTTTTCCATAAACACAATGCTCACAAAAATCTAAATCAATTTGCTTAAGATCTGAAACCAAATTTCTTTTGTGAAGTATCTGTATCCCCTTCTCACTCATGTGTCCAAGCCTATGATGCCACAGTTTTGTATCCACTCCTGTAGAAGCTAAAGATATATAAGAGTCAATATTACCAATACATAAATACAATGTACCTACCTTCTCTCATTTTTCTATCACCAATGATCCTTTGGTGACCTTCCACACCTTATCTGTAAATATCGATATACAACCTTCACTTTCCAAATGCCCTGTTGAAATTAGATTTTTCCTTAGATATGGAACATGTATTACCTCTTTCAACAACCATTGGTTTCCATTGCTTTGCTTTATTTTTACCTTTCCCATTCCAAGAATTTTGCATGGTGCATCATCACCCAAATGAACCTGTCCAAAATCACATTGAACATAATCTAGAAAATGTTTCCTATGGGGTGTGGCATGAAATGAATCCCCTGAATATACTACCCAAGACTCATAAATATTATCTACATAAAGAATCAACGCATCTTTAACACATCACTTGTTACATTTTCTTCGTAATTTTTCTCCCGATGTCCATCTCTTTGTTTCTTTGGAGCTCTGCAGTCTTTCTTCAGATGTCATTTCTTCCCACAATTCCATCACTCTATATTTCCCAGTCTGGATTTGGATATTTCCTTCCTAGAATTCCTGTGGTTCCTTGATCCCTTTCCTCTATCATTTTGTCTTCCCCTGTTCTCCATGTTCAATGCATTACCTGATGTCTCACTTGTGCTTTTCCGTCACATTTCCTCACTAAGGATAACACCAACAACAACACCAAATTTTAAAGTATTTGAACCAGAGACAGAGTTACTTACAACCATGACCAAGTCGTTCCAGCTTTCTAGAAATGAGCACAAGATTAGAAGAGCCCTGATCTCATCATCGAAGTCCACTTTTACAGAACTTAGTTGATTAGTAACCGTATTAAATTCATTTAAATGATCTGAAACAGGCCCACATTCTAACATCTTCATATTAAACAATATATTCATTATAAATACCTTATTGGATGTCGAGGGTTTTTCATACAGTTTATCCAATGCATCCATCAACTCCTTCATTGTATTTTCTTTCGAAATATTGAAAGCCACAGACACTGTCAGGCTCAGCCGTATCATTCCTAGTGTCTTTCTTTCAAGAGCCTCCCATTCTTCGTCCTTCATGGTCATCGACTTATTTTTTATTCCACCCAATGGTAGGAATATATCCTTATGATATAAATAATCTTCCATAACAGGTAGTTTTGGGCATCAAATTTCTAGACCCTAAACTTTCCATCTTCCGCCATTGCTCCCAATCGAACCAAGAACCCTCTTTTCCTGTGAGTTACCTTTCGCTCTGATACCATTTTTTAGAAAAACAGGATCATGGAGAAAACAAATAAAACAAATGTGGAAATAAAACACAGAAGATACACAATACAATAGAGACATAGATATATGTGGTTCACCCAGTGTGGGCTATGTCCACCAGAGAAATTTCCAGGCCCGCCTTTATTATTATCCAACAAATAAAGGTATACAACCTACAACATACCCACTGCAACTTCCTCTTCTTTCTCTTATAGTCTCCTCTCTCAGAATATAATATTCACAATGATGCATAGTCGCAATACATTTCCCTCATAAAATAGGTTTTACTTCTAGGGAAAAAAACCCTAACATAACTTCTACCATAAGATCTGTGACCTTATAATGAATGGTCCATATTTACAATAAAATTAAAATATACATTTACAAGGAAATTTTTCCTTCTGGGGCTTCACCCCCGAACCCCTACTGGGGGCCCTCTTTTCCTTGGACCCCGCAGAGGGGGTAACCCTCCTCTGCACTCCCCCATGTGGAGGATTGTACATTCTTCTGGGGTGTAAAGTCTTCATGGGGTATAAACACGGCTGGAAACAAATATCTCTGAATCTGGAAGATAATTAGGATCCACAACCAACACCTACACCCTAACACTTTGTTTCTTGAGGTCAAAATCTAGGAGGACTTAAGTTGATACTCCTCCTAGAATTTTTCCTTCTTAGACTTTTGTGTGTTATCATTAATTAGAAGCCTTAGAAGAAACCACCATATTTGACTCCATTACCCTAGAAAGGCACTAGTCATCCTCCTTTGACCTTTTATAAGGATCATCAACTTTCAAGCTCAATTCCCTACTTTATACTCTACTAACTTGAACTAACTTGATAACCTATTCTAGAAATACTAACAACTAATTTTCTGTTGTCATAAACACTTATACAACTATCATTTTGTAGCTTATATCAGTCTACTAACCATCTAAGTCATCCCAAAATTTGTATAAGGCAAGGTATATCAATAAGTGTTAAAGTGTGTGTTTAATTTCCTTTATAAAGTGAAAATTATGATGCTATTACCATTGTCATAGATGTTGTTACAACCATTGTTGCAGCCCATAACAACCCTAAAATTATCCATAAAACCATTGATCATTTGTACTAAGCAAACAATAATAATTGGATATTGAAGTAGTTTCATATTGCTTTATTATAGTACTTTTCTGAAGTGGTTTCCATTGTTGTCATCATCATTAATTAATGTTGTTATAAATGTTTGGATAGCCATTTAAGTAATTTATTGACTTGTTTTAATATTGAAAATCGTGAGTGACAAAGTATTATCAAGTTTTCAAG
This sequence comes from Picea engelmannii, assembly GCA_009831015.1. Lineage (NCBI taxonomy): Eukaryota > Viridiplantae > Streptophyta > Pinopsida > Pinales > Pinaceae > Picea > Picea engelmannii. The sequence goes on along the minus strand of ML789889.1, from coordinate 601,794 downwards.
CCCTTTTATATCTTGTCTTGTCATCATAACTTGCAATTTTCAAGATACATTGTTGCTGCTATAATCTCATCTTTATATGTAACGTGCTCTAGCAGCACATAATTTTTCTAAGATTTTACTGATTATAACTATTGATATCATTGTTACTACTAGCGTTTGATGTTTCATTGGTAAAGGTCAGGTAAAAACCTACTTTCACTTTCCCTTGTCCCTTTAAACTTTACCAAAGTGACTTCTTCTGTTGAGTGACCTAGAGAGAGGGGTGGGTTTTCACTATGTATTTCTAGCTTTCATCAACCAAATAGGTCCCGGGACATCTCCCTTGGAGTGAGGTTTTCCTCCTCCTAAAGTGTTACGAGTAAAATCTCTCTATGGCTAGGATGAACCACAAAAGACAGGTATGACTGTAGAAATCAATTCAATTCCAACATATGTTGTATAAACCAAAATGCAAGCAAGATAAGAAAGAGGCCTACCTCGTCTAGACGTTTGATGATGTCAACCATTGAGAACTTCGACTCAAAGGTTTATACCTACAACAAGTTCTCAACAAACAAGAAAAGAAAGCATATAGTGATAATATAAAAGGTTAGCACATTAGATAGCATAATCCATTAATATACAAAACAAACATGCCCATGTGCAAGATATCAATTGGACAGGAAAGGAGTATTTCTATTAATAAATGATCAACAGAAGCGAAAACATTACAAACTTTCGTATCATCAAGGTTCAGAACCGAGAAACCAAGTTCCTTCCAACTAGGCCTCCACCACTTCATTCCTCCACTAAAGGCAAGCTCATAGAAGGGAGACAAAGAGGTTCTCCATCAATAAGGGAAGAGCTTGGGGGCTGAACATTGTGTTCAGACTTAAAGGACAAAGGGATGCAGACTCAATATTGAAGTAATAATTTCTCCAGAGTAACTTTGCTCTCAAAGTTGAATTCTCTCTCCTTTTCCATAGCTCAGAATTGGATTCTTTATAGCCTTCAAAATGCAATTGAAGGGTTGAGTCAGAATGTTTCTAGTATATGAAAGGCCAAGGATCAAATATCTCCTATCGTGACATGGAAACCCAACATGTAATTTTGATTTTTTGGCACAAATCCTGATGTACGTGGGACATAGTGGAGCAACCACCGTATACGCATGTTGTATGACTTGCAAGGTATTTACAAGTGAAAAAATATTTATTTTTGTCTCTGAATTCATTAATCAGGGAAAGTAAGTCTACATAGGGAAATGGAGTAAGGCCCTCTCTGCAAGATTTCATAGGGTGAGGAAAATCTTGCTCCAACATAAAGAGAAAGAGGTACCCTATTGGGGTGATAGTGATAGGGCTACCTCCATGTTACGTCAATCTAAGCCTACTTGCCTTTAGGCTTGGGGCAAGTATATATTGTGTGATAACAATATGCATTGGCATTGGTAATGGAAATGGAAATGGTATGGTATGCATTACCTTGCCATTGCCTTGTATGGTATGGTATGGTATGGTATGCATTGTCTTGCCATTGCCTTGTATGGTATGCGTTGGAAATGGTATGGTATGGTATGGTAAGGTATGCATTGGAAATGGTATGCATTTCCTTGCTAGTGTATGTTATGAATTGGCAATGGTATGAATTGCCTTGCCATTTTATGGTATGCATTGGAAATGGCATGGTATGGTATGGTATGCATTGGCATTAGCAATGGAAATGGTATGCATTTCCTTACCATTGTATGGTATGCATTGAAAATGGTATGGTATGGTATACATTGACAATGGTATGCATTGGAAATGGTATGCATTTCCTTGCCATTGTATGCGAGATACTAGATATAACAAATACGCAGAACATAAATAAAATGCTAGAAATGGCAGAATAACAATAATATAACCAACATAATCTCCACAATAACACAGAAATAATATGAGAACAACAATTGAAATAACACTTTGATTCATAAAGAAATGTTCACATGCCTCTTCGAGGGGGCAACCTCCAGTCGAGCAACGCTCTGTTACAATAATCTCCAAGCTAGGGTTTTCATACCCTTGACCCTTATTTATACTAAATATGTCTATTAAGAGAAACATCTAGAGGAAGATCCTTCTAGACGCAGAAGATTCTATTAGGTCTTCTTACATCCGCCTTATTCTATTTTATTGAAAGGCCTTATTAATATTGACCTTTATTACACCCGAATACATTGATCTACCTATGTGTGGGTTAGGACCTTAACATGTCCGCCCCCTTAAAAACAACCTTGTCCTCAAGGCTTGAGATGTGGAAACTGCTGCAGAATGGTAGTTGGTTCCCAAGTGGCATCTGTTGGAGTCTATATTTCCACTGTACTAGCACTTCCTTGATGGTTCTCTTACTTAGGCGACGTTTACGCTGGTCCAAAACTGCTTCTGGCTGTAGCCAAATGGATCCTTCTTCAGCTAACTCTGGAATGTTGGTTTGAATTCGACAACTGGTTCCAATCACCTTCTTCAAGCATGAAACATGAAAAACAGGATGTAGCTTCGACTGACTGGGTAGAGCTAACTGATATGCGACTTGTCCCACACACTTGAGAATTGTGTATGGACCATAAAATTTGGGTGCTAGCTTCTGACAATGATCGGCCTTGAGGGAAGTTTTCTTATATGGTTGCAGTCGCAGAAACACCTGATCCCCTTCTGCAAATTGACGTTCAGAGAGACCTTGATCTGCTTGCTGCTTCATGTGATTCTATGCCATGACCAAGTTCTCTTTAAGGGTACGAAGAATATACTCTTAGACTGTAAGTGTTTGGTCAATCGCCTGAGCCTTCGAGGTACCCGGTAAGTATGAGAGAACTAAAGGTGGATTTTGTCCATATACTGCTTGAAAAGGAGTCATGGGAGTGGCTGTATGGTATGTAGTGTTGTACCACCATTCGGCTAGGGGTAACCATTGAGCCCACTGGTGTTGTTTTTTAGAGGCAAAGCACCTCAGATATGTTTCCAAACACTTGTTGACAACTTTCATTTGACCATCCGTTTGGGGATGATAAGCTAAGTTGAGATGCAATTGTGTGCCTTGTAGCTTAAATAGTTCTTGCCAAAAATTTCTTGTGAAAGTTGGGTCACGATAAAAAACAATAGAGTGCGGCATGCCATGACGCTTGAAGACCTGGTCCATGAAAATTTGAGCCACCGTGGATGCAGTAAATGGGTGGTGAAGAGTGAAAAAATGAGCATACTTGGAAAGGTGATCCACCACCACCATTATGACTGATTTATTCCCCGATTTGGGTAAGCCTATAATAAAGTCCATAGAGATATCCTTCCAAATAGGGGGAATCGGAAGCGGTTGGAGTGTGCCCGAAGATTTTATTGTTTCTCCCTTGTTGCATTGACACTTCTCACATTCAGTGACAAACTTACGGATGTCTTGTTTCATACCATCCCAGAAAAAAGAACGTTTGACCTTGTCATATGTTTTGGTGAACCCTGAGTGCCCCGCTGTGGGTGTAGCATGAAGCTCAGAAAGTACCGTGGATTTGAGCTTGGATTGTTTACTTAAATAAAAGCAGCCTTTGTATTGAAGCTCATCCCGGAGCCAGGAGTACCCTGGGGGAGTCGGAGCCTTGGTCTGCAATTGCCAGATCAGATGCGAACTTTTGGGATCTTGAAGCCATTCCTGGTGCACGGCTTGGAGCCAATCAGGTACAATGAAGGAAAGAGAAAAAAGGGATCCTTCATCTTCATATTTTCGGGACAGTGCATTTGCCATGACATTGTCTTTGCCCTTCTTGTAAATGATCTCATAATCATATCCAAAGAGCTTAGTCACCCATTTTTGTTTCTCCTGGGAGGAAATGCGTTGTTCCAGAAAGTACTTGAGGCTTTGATGGTAGATCTTAATTTGGAAGCATTGCCCCAAGAGATAAGGACGCCACAGCTCAACGACATGCATAATCACCAACATTTCCTTTTCATAAATGGGTTTGCCCATATTCCTTTCAGACAGTTTCTTGCTGGTGAAGGCCAAAGGTCGACCCTCTTGCATAAGGAAAACGCCGATTCCTTTCCCTGAGGCATCACATTCCAGCACAAAGGTCTTTGTGAAATTAGGAAGGGCCAGAACCGAAGTGGTGCACATGGCCGTCTTCAAGGTTTGAAAAGCTTGAGCAGCTGCTGGAGTCCAAGTGAAAGAGTTCTTTTTGAGGAGAGTTGTGAGAGGTGCTGCAATCTTTTTGTAGTTCTTAACAAACTTGCGATAATACCTTGTTAGGAACAAAAATCCACGCAATCTTTTGAGAGTCTTTGGGTGCAACCAGTCTTGCATAGCTTCAATCTTTTTCAAGTCCACCTTGACGCCATCCTTTCCCACCAGATGACCCAAGTATTCTACTTCTGAGGCACCAAAAGCACATTTAGATTGTTTCAAGGAAAGTTGGTGTTGAGAGAGTAGGCGGAGAACTTGATCCACATGAGTAAGATGGTCTATCCAGGTTTTTCTATAGATGAGGATATCATCAAAGAAAACTAAGACAAAATGACAGAGAAAAGGGCAGAAGACATGGTTCATGAGACTCTGGAAGGTGGAGGGGGCGTTACACAAGCCAAATGGCATGAACAAAAACTCATAGTGGCCCTCATGAGTGTGAAAGGCTGTCTTGGGAATGTCTTCCTCTTTCATACGTATCTGGTGATAGCCCGAGCGAAGATCAAGTTTGGTAAAGAATTGGGCGCCACTCAATTCATCCAGGAGGTCATCAATGACAGGAATGGGAAATTTGTCTTTGATGGTCAGTTTGTTGAGAGCACAGAAGTCAGGACACATTCTCCAAGAGCCTTCTTTCTTCAGTACCATGGCGACCGGAGACGAGTAATGGCTCATACTAGGATGGATGACGCCTGCAGTAAGGAGTTCCTGGACCATTTTCTCAATTTCATTTTTTTGTGCAAAGGGGTGGCGATATGGACGAATATTGGGGGGAAGGATTCCTGGGACAAGGGGAATGGAATGATAATGAACACCGCGGGAAGGAGGGAGTCCTTGGGGAGTGGAAAATACCGTTTGATGTTTAGAAAAGAGGGCTTGGAGGTCTTGGGGCACTGGGGGTGTCTTTGTGGCTTGTATGGCATGGAGTTGGGCAATGATACGAGAATGACCTTTTTTGAGCAGCTTTTCCATGTGATGGGAACTGATGACCTCAGGTGAACCAACAATGATGCCTTGGAATTTATATTGGTGGCCTTCTTGGTCGAATTTCATGGTTAAGTTCTTAAAATCCATGAGAATGGGACCCAAATTCCTTAGCCAGTCTGCACCGAACACAATGTCGCAACTGCCCATGTCAATAGCAAACATATGGGATTTTAGGTGGTAGTCACCGATTTGGAGACACACATTTTCACAGTGCTCGCCACATTTTATAGAATCACCATTGGCAATCATGATTTGGAAATTTTTGACAGCATGGATGTAGCAATGGGTTTCTTGGGCAATGTGGCGATGGATAAAATTGTGGGTGCTGCAAATATCAACCAGAATGATGACCTTTCGATGCTTGATGTAACTGATTAACTATAGGGTTTGGGGGGTAGAGAAGACGGTGAGAGCATTGAGGGAAATGATCAGTTCCACTTCGGGAGGGTCGGAGGGGGGGTTTATGTCAGTGATTTCTGGTGACTCGGGCACAAGGGGAGTTTCAACATCCTCTTCTGGAATATCCTCAGAGATGGCCATAAAAAGATTTTTTTCCTTACATTTGTGGCCTGGGAAATATTTGTCATCACAATTATAGCATAGGCCTTTGAGTTGGCGTTCAACCATTTCAGCCCTGGTCAATTTTTGGATCTTTTATGGGGTAGAGGGAGTAGTGGGGTTTACTAGTTTAGGGCAAGGGATAAAGGAAGGCTTACGGTTTTGAGAGGAAACAATTTGTTGTGCTTCTTTATCTTTTTTAGTAGCCTCCACCCAAATCGTAGGTCAAGCCATGAGGACATGGGCCCGACTCTCCTCCTTGAGGCCACTGATAAAACACTCGAAAGAAAGCATCAATCATGCCCTCTGTTCGAAAATCCAGGCGCTCAAATGCATCTATGAAGTCTTCGATGGTTCCTAATTGTTTCAATTTTTTCAAACGACCCAAATGGTTGGTGTCATTGTCAAAGCATTCATAAAGCTCAGTCACAAATTGGGTCCAAGCAATATACCCTTGATGGGAATTTTTTCTCCATTGCCACCATTGCCAGCGTTCTTGATCTAGATGGAGAACACCATACCGGAGTTTGGCCAAGTCATATGTAATGTTGTAGAGAGAGAAATAATGTTCCATTTGGGTGACCCAACCAGTGGGGTCCGGGCCATCAAATTTGGTTACATCCACCCGTGGAAGGCGTATGTCCCGTTGAAAGTGATGGGGCTGAAAGGTATGGGAATGGGAAGAAGTTTCACCTTCAGTCTTTGTATGTGCATCAGGAAAAGGGTCATCGGTAGGGATCTTTAGTTTGGTGCAGAGTGATGCAAAGACAGATTCAAGCTGGGTGGTCAGTTCTTGTTTGACTTCCTCCATTGCAGACTGCAAGGATGCATTTATGGTGGTATTGATGGATGTATCTCGGGAGGCAATAGTAGCACTGAGTTGTTGCACTTCTTTTTGGGTCTCGAGGAAACTAGATTGCAAGGTGTTGAAGCGAGACTCCAGTTCTTGGCTACGATTATGGGCCATGAGGATGGGTGAACTGAAAAGGGAGCGGGCGGGGTCATAAATTTTTGCAGAAGAATGATATGGATGAATGTGATAAGGGATAAGAGATGAATCTAATGGAATAGGTCTCAAATAATGGGTTATACTTCGGTCTGAAGAATGCTGCAGTGCTAAAATCCCCAAATTATTATCCAGAAAGAAATGTGTATTTACTTGGCAACCCGAACACAGTTGCGCGACAATAAATTTGGTCGGTTTAATTTGTTTATGTTTATGTTCCCCAAGGGTTAGGTATTCAAGGGTTCTACAGACAAGGGTTTGCCCTGTGCTGTAGCTCTCTGATATACGTGTGGTGTCCAACAGTAGTACTCGGCCCAATATCTCAGGGCACTAACTAAGGAGGATAAACCATACCCTTAGCCGTACTACCCGACTACGCAGGTACTTGAGAGTATCTTCCTGAGTGCTGTTCTCGGTGACACTATAGTAGTCCGACGATCGATAGGTTTATCTAAAGAGGGCTTCAGGAATCTAGGCCGATCCATACACAGGTGTTGTCTGATGCGCTACCACTCGAAGGAGTACAAACAGGGGTTACAAGGGTGGCCAATAGATGTGTGCTTAAGAACCACTTGTATTTCCTATGTGTATGAATCCCTCAACCACGGGTTTATGCACATAACAAAAGATCTATGTGGCTTAAAGACGCTAGAATACGTCTCTACCCTGAAAAAAAAATTCCCACAATTTCTGCCAAGGAAAGTGCTCTGATACCACTTGCAAGATACTAGATATAACAAATACGCAGAGCAAAAATAAAATGCTAGAAATGGCAGAATAACAGTAATATAACCAGCATAATCTCCACAATAACACAAAAATAATATGAGAACAACAACTGAAATAAAACTTTGATTCAGAAAGCAATTTTCACAGGCCTCTTCGAGGGGGCAACCTCCAGTCGAGCAGTGCTCTATTACAATAATCTCCAAGCTAGGGTTTTCATACCCTTGACCCTTATTTATACTAAATATGTCTATTAAGAGAAGCATCTAGAGGAAGATCCTTCTAGAAGCAGAAGCTTCTATTAGGTCTTCTTAAATCCGCCTTATTCTATTTTATTGAAAGGCCTTATTAATATTGACCTTTATTACATCCGAATACATTGATCTACCTATGTGCAGGTTAGGACCTTAATATTGTATGGTATGCATTGGAAATGGAAATGGTATGAGTTGGCAATGGTATGGTATGCAATGGAAATGGTATGCAATGGAAATGGTATGCATTGGAAATGGAAATGGTATGTATTTCCTTGCCATTGTATGTTATGCATTGAAAATGGAAATGGTATGTATTTCCTTGCCATTGTATGTTATGCATTAGCAATGGTATGGTATGGTATGCATTGGCATTGGCAATGGAAATGGTATGCATTTGCAATGGTATGGTATGTATTGGCAATGGAAATGGTATGCATTTCCTTGCCATTGTATGGTATGCATTGGCAATGGTATGGTATGGTATGGTATTTCATTCCTTTCCTTTCCATCAAAGGATTTATTAAGCATGTAATTATACAACTTGTTATCCCATATATCTTATATAAAAATACTTGCATGATAATTCTAATGTTTTGCTCAGTGAGGCATAGTGCAATTTCCGAAGAGGACGTTGATTTTCAACAACATTGTGTCGGGAATTTGTGGGTAGTGTATTCACGTGGTCCTGGGAGAAATATACTTGTGGAAGCTTACGAAACTTTGTTATGTATCTCGATTTGTATTTTATGCCCCTAGACCAAATTGGCCACACGTCCCTGAATGGCTTGAAGAGGCGAGTTGAAACTCGCGATAAAAATAAAACTGGGACTCGAATGGGAGAACCGCCAACAACATTGGATATAGAGCATCAATTTTTAGCTAAGGGGGGCCCTCCACTATCATTCTTTCCACTGGAAAATCATTTGTTGGAGTATCTATGGCACAAAGGTTTTGGTCAATGAGGCATAATGCAATTTCTGAAGAGGAGGTAAATTTTCAAGAGAATTGTGTTGGGTATTTGTGGGTAGTGTAGTTGCATGGACCTTGGCCAAATAGACTTGTGGAAGCTTACAAAACTCCATTCTGCCACTTGGTTTGGATTTTATGCCCCTGGACCAAATTGGCCACATGTCCCTGAATGGCTTGAGGAGGCGAGTTGTAACTCGCGATAAAACTAAAAACGAGACTCGGATGGGAGAACCATCAGTTTCATTAGATACATATCACCAGGTTTCAACTAAGGGGGCCCCTCAGCTATCATTTCGTCCACCAAAAAACCATTTTTTTGAGTATCTTTGGCACTAGGGTTTTGTTCAATGAGGCATTGTGCAATTTCTGAAGAGGAGGTGGATTTTCAAGAACACTATGTTTGGAATTTTTGGGTAGTGTAGTCGAGTGGGCCTTGGAAAAATAGAGTCGTGGGAGCTTAAAAAACTCCATTATGCCGCTTGGTTTAGAGTTTATGCCCCCAAACCAAATTAGCCACATGTTCTTGAATGACTTGAAGAGACAAGTTACAACTCACGATAAAACTCAAACTGGGACTCAGTTGGGTGAACTGTCAGTTGTATTGGATCCAGAGAATCGAGTTTCATCTAGGTGGACCCTTTGATGTCATTTCATCCACCAAAAAGTAATTTGTTAGAGTATCTCTGATGCAGACCCTATCAGCCCCTCATGACCGAGATCCTCTCACAGGATCATTGTATACACCCTTGAGCCAGATAGGCTCTTTCGGATTCTCTGCTGGAATCCCCCTTCAAATCGATCCACGGGTTCTTTTTCGTGGTTCGCAATTTCGCTAGTTCGCGAGTTGAAACTCTGAGCCTTCCTACTCCAATTTTGCGATACCCGAGACCGCGAAATGGTTATGGCTCCCCTTTCGTCAGCTCCCTCCTTGCACGACTGCCAGCTAGGCTAAGCACTAGCGCCTTTCGCCTCTCGCTCCTTCGTGAGTTCAAACGTCGAGCCTTGCCCCTTTTCTTTCCCGAACCCTCGAGAGGCGAGATTTGACTTTCCTCCTCTCATTCTCACTTTTTGGGACTTCGCGAGTCAAGGGCTCGAACCTTCGTTCCCTTTTCTGCCGAGTCCCCGAGATGCGAGAGATCAACGGGGTGTTGACTCCTCCAAATGTGTGACACGTGTCTGCTGGTTAAATTCCTGGGTCCACTGTGCAGTTCTGCCACGTGTCCCTCGTGTTGGCTCTCGGCATTTCGCGACATCGCTTCTCGCAATTCCGAGCACCCAAAATTTTGGGCTCTCACTCGGTGAACCTCTGAGTTCATGAGATCCTATGATCTTTGAAACCTGTCCTCCTACTAATAGACAACTTAGATGACTTCGCAGCTTCGCTACTCGTGAAGTTTAAAACTTCTCCTTCTAACCTCCTGTTGTAACAGATATCAAAATTGACTGTGCTTCCCAAGCAAGCAGCGAGCTCTCTGTCTGAGTGATGATGTGTTGAAGAACATTTTCAAGCTTGTTTTCAGTACTTTCGAAGAACTGGATGAGGTGGAAGGCCCTTACTTTGCGAGAAGGGTTAGCATACTGGAGAAAATCACAAAAATGAGGTGTTGATTGTGAAGATCTAGTTTTGGAAATGTTCCAGGTTTTCTTTGCTGTGGTGAGAGAAGATCACCCGTCAAGTGTTTTACAGAATACGACAACAATAATGGAATTGATGTTGGAAGAAAGGGGCGATATCTCACAAACTCTGAAATCCAAAAAATCTCTGCTGAGATTCTTGATATCCCATTCATTATCTCATTATCACTTCCAAGACCAGTTGGTTACACCGTTGATGAAGACAGGGAAATGTCATATGCTATTCTAACTGCACTTGAAGATGTCATGTCTATTTATAATCGTGATACATCGATTGACCAGTCTGATGCTTTACATCGAATTGTATCTTCTATTTCTATATTTCTAACGAAAGATTAGCTTGTGTTGGCACTACATGGATGTGTTGTTGCAATTTGTGACAAGGTCAAGCAATCGACATAAGGAGCTCTAGAAGCTGCTACTGAATTTATTCTTAGAAGAGGCAACGAGTTGAATGAAACATATGTGACCAGGACAACCCAGTCGTTACTTTCAGCCACAGTAGTTGTCAGTGATAAACAACTGCGCCAAGAAGTCCTTAGTGAAACTTGTTCCATTGCTGAGCATACATCGGCAAAGATTGTCTTTAGTGAATAACTATCAGAGTGTATCAGGTAGGCAAAGCTCAGCTGAGGTAGAGTAGACATTGATGGAACTAGGAGATGATGATGATATCTTGCAGAGCATTGATATCAATCAGATTGTTTCCATGCACTATCAATCAAGCTATACGCAGAAAGGGAACCATTCGTACCCAGGTTCACTGAAATGAATTACACGGAAGGATCTAGTGATAAGAGGTGGAATAGTTGAGACTTCCCGTGGACCAGAGAACTAGAGGTCAACAATAGAAAAGTTTTTGGTAAACATTCATTTCGCCCAAATAAAAGAGAAGTAATAAAACAATGAGTGGACATGATGTTTTTTTATGCCTACTGGCAGCGGCAAGAGCCTCACTTATCAGCTCCCAGCTATTGTTTTCCCTGGTGTAACTTTTGTAGTTTCTCCTCTTGTCTCACTTATACAAGATCAGATTATGCATCTATCTCCGACAAACTTCCCAACAACATATTTGAGTAGAAATATGGAGTGGCAAGAACAACGACAAATTCTAAATGAGCTTGGTTCTAAATGTTGTAAATTTAAGATGTTGTATGTGATGCCGTAAGATGAGAAAGGAAGAAATTGAACACATGTATGGAAGCAGGTTATGTTTACGAGGATGTGAAGCGCGCAATCGGCTATGTTTGTCAAAGTGGGCTAGTTAATAGAAGAATTCTTCCAGAGCCAGATAAATATACGATGGAGGGATGCGCTTTATGTTCCAGGCACCATGGCAATGCGCATGAAGGATCTTGGTGGCTGGGGTCAAAACCCTAACTGTGGATGGAAGTTTAGCTTTTCCCTTCATCCTCTTAACATGTCATATAGGTGACTTTATTAGGAATTGATTGGTGCCATAGTTCCTAACAATGGTTCCTGTGTTCATACGTCCATGATATGTTAATTATTCACCGTGATACATAGATGCTCAAATCGCAAGTTATGTCTCTCCCGTATGCCAATTTGCCTAAGCTCCGACAGCATATAAAATTATGAGAGACGCCACAATTCCTTTGTCACCTAATAAGAGTCTTATGCATTGTATTTCTCAGTGTTGAGCCTCCACATGCTCCAGCTAGGTCGTATTGATTCTATTTTTACACCTGTGCATACACTTTGGCGGTATGAAGCGTTTTTCACAGAGTTTTCTTCTGAGGATATGCGGAAATGTGATAGCAACAGACTGACAGCATAAAGGCACGAAGGATATTACCAAATATGCTCTGGAATGGGAACTGGCGTGTGTTGTGCAGCCCGACGACCTTGCTGGCAGTTATCATTTCTCTCAGAAGCGTTACCTTACATTGAATGAATACGAAAACATGCAGCCCTGATGTGTTTTCTGACCACCATGCAATCGACTGTTGGAACCCTAATTTTTTGAACGAGAACATACTTCCGTGTGGCAGTCATCAAGATGGAATATGACATTATTACCTGGTTGGTATGAGCAAGTGTGAACCGTGGGACTTGGCTGGAAAAATGTTCCGTCTGCAAGAGATACCGAGATGTATTCTTTTAGCCCAAGGAACAAGAAGCATAGGATGAGCGCGATAAGACAGAGAGCATCGGAGGTGGGGTTCTGGAAGGATACCAAAAATAAGCGCGTTTGCATTGCACCTGAGATTCTCACTGATCCTTCCATTTTTCTCTTTGATGAGCCAACGTCTGGTTAGGATTCAACAATTACCTTGCGTATAATTGATATTACGAAGAGTTTAAGTAAGAACGATATGACTGTTGTGATGGAAATTCACTAGCCATCTAGTCGACTGTATGTGAAGTTCGATAAGTTGATGTTGCTGCTAGAAGGACATTGCACATATTTAGGGCAGGCTCAACGTGCCATGAATTATTTCCATGGACTTGAATCCAAGCCATTAATAGAGATGAACCCTCCTGAATTTTTCTTAGGTATATGCAGCGGGAATGTGTCTGGCATCGATACACCAGAGGATTTGAAGCGCCAAAATAAAAAGAACTCTCAAAATGACGATGGCGATTATTCGGATAATGAAGGGGCTACAGGGACTATTTGCGGTGAGGACTGTGATCAGCCTAGTCCAGTATCCATATTAGAAGCTTCTCTCTCTCGAATGAAAGTTTCAATCCTTAGGCTCATCCGTTCAGAACTGGTTGACTCTACATGACACTCAGGCACCAACCACTGGATGCTGATGTAGAACTATGTGATTCTGTTCATCATTTCTCTCTGAAATGTCTTTTTAATATGAAGTGCTATGATTTTGCCAGTAGCCGCACAGAGTCCGAGGTACAACTTCAACCATTTGTTTTGTGGGTAGATTTTTACACGGCAAATACATTGTGTAAGTTGATTTAAGGCATCGCAAATCTCTTTGAGATATTCGGCAAAATTTCAGATGAAGCAAGGAAGGGCGTAGCAATGACTCTCAAATGTTTGTATTGTACAATGGGAGTTTTGATGGCAGTCTAAGATTATGGTGTATAAGTAGAAATGACATTGGAAGCGAAAGCTATTGCAGCTATTCGTTTAAATAGGAGATCTTGGGCGTTCGTTTGATGGACAAATTCAGTCAGAGAACAAAAGTTATTGATACGACATACACTAGCCAGGATGAAGCTGGAACAGAGGCTATAAAGACTGTCGAGCCTGATGCAGCCCTAAGAAGTCGTGCGGTGTAATTCAGAAAATTGCAAGGCCAAGAAACTAATAAATGTTTGTTGTATTGCAAACCTCGCATCATTCCCTTGAAGGAGGCATGGCTTCTGGTTTCAAACAGCTGAAGGTGATAAGGTCTGAGATACATTCTTTTAAATCAAAATTTCATTCATGGCCACTAGACAACGAAGTTCCTGTCTCTGAAGATCAGAGAAGCATTCCTATTGTGTCCTGGGGCTTTCTATTTAATTCATTTCCTCTATACCTGAATGCATTTTTTGCCAGCGCACATCAGTGCTTGTAACGACAGATGCACTTGGCATTCGCATAGTCCAAAGGAGGCGAAGCAGTTCAGATTCCCAGAACACCAAGAGTTTTGTCTGAGTTTTTTCTGTTTTAAAAGAGGGGTGATGTAACATGCAAATAGGAGGACGGCACGGGAGCCTTGAGAGGCTGGGTTTGTAATGCATTTTTATCAAATATAGAATAGAGTTTTCAAGAGATTCTATACTTTGTCGCTATCTGATTCCGTTTTATTCCAGTATTATCGTTTCTGAAGTTTTCATCACTGTTTTTCTGCCTTATGTTCGTTATTTCAGCTTGTAATGGTTACAATTTAGTGCAACCTCTATTGTAGCTATTTCGAAGCATCCTTTAATGTGCAGTTTTTCCTCTGTTTTTCCGTAAGTAAAATAAGACCTGTGCTTTAATCGTTTTGCCTCATTTACAAGTTTTATTTGTGCACAGCCTTTCCTCTGTCTTTCTATAAGTGAGACAAGACCTGCGTGCAGATATCTGAAGTTCCAATGTTATTTCTTCTACTGAAAGGAAGACCAGATGCTTGGCTTTTTCTTTCAGTTTTGTTCATCCCTCTCTGCTATCCATCCTCATGATTTTTTAAAATGAATTAGACAAACGAGGTCATGCCTTTTGTTTCTGGTCTATAAATGAGTGGAATGACTATTTTAGACCTGGTTCTAGAAGCTTCCTATGACTGATCAATCAACCAGATTTATTTCTTTTAAAAATGTGCTAAGGCTTGGCTCTTTCACAGCCTAGAGTCGACTCTTGCGACAACATTTTTTGGCGTCGTTGACGCGGACGGAGGATGAGGTTATCTTCCCTGGGGTACGACAAAGTTCAGATCTATCTCTTGATGGTGAACAAGGGATAAGAATTCAATTGGTTGTGATCATTCACCTGGCGACTCCTTGGTTCGTAGACTCTACATGATTTTGTTGGCGACTCAACTACTCTCAAATGTCGAGCTTGTTCGCGCTCGAATTGCTGCAAGGTTTTCTTTTCTGGACTTTACAAATGTTTATGGCTTTCCAAACACTGTTCCAAACATGAAAATTTGGGCAGATATCCTTCCTAAATTTGGAGAAGACGAGGACGACAATTCTGGTCGGCATTTGTTTGAATTCCACAAGCTCATGGAAGAATTAAATGTACATCATGAAGATGTCCTCATGAAAATGTTTATGTTTACATTGGGAAAAGATGCTAGACTCTGGTATAAATCTTTACCCCATTCCAGTATTCTTTCATTGAGATGCTTTCACGCACTTTTTCATCAACATTGTAGGAGGATATATTATGCTGAAATCCTTTTTGAAGATTGTTGTGATACATGTCCTCTTGAGGAGGAAGAAAGAATATAAATTTCTCAGGTTGATGAAGACTATCAGTATGAGGAGGAGTTGGCTCATAAAGAGGCTGAATCTTGTGAACTTACTCAAGAAGAAGAGGTTCGGCATCACGGTCAACCTGCCAAAGAGATAGAAATGAATGATGGTTGTTTCATTCAGAAGATACAGAGACCACCTTCTCCTTTAACTAAGGAAGAGGAGGGTCTGCCTTTGCACAACTATGTTGCAGCCCCTACTCACACAAATTTACTGCTTTCACACAGTCTTGGAGAAGAGTGTCAAACTCCTTACATTTCTGAATAGGTAAACCTATTTTTAAATGGCGACAATCAGGTATTTCATGGAATTTTATAGCAATATAATGAACTTGTTTATGACGATTTCCTGCCAGAAGATCAGAATCTAGACTCTGTTTTGTTTCATGAAAAAGAAATGGTTGCCATGTTCAATGATCCTGAGCATCATAAATCAGAACATAGAGTAGTCGTGGATGTTTTAAAACCTCAGGACCATATGTTTTTCCAAGACCCTTTTGCTGATCTTTTGGATTCATTTAATGGAGGAATATGCTCTGTCATGAATGTTTGGTTACAAGGATTGATGAAGGGTTTGCACATCCGTGATCACCAACAGGTCAGATGGGGATTGTCAACTTCCTTTTTTAGCCTGCTCGAAGAAAGTATAAAAAAGTTTCAAGTAAGCAGGCAATTATTGGATTGGCTTCACTGGCATTTTCGTATCATTTGATTCTGGAAATCTTTCAGCAGTTAGAGTAGGTGATGTATATAAATAATCTTGACTTAAAGCACTAGACTGTAGCGGTAGTTCTCAATATGTTTTCAGTTCAGTTTTGAATTCAGTATGGTTTTGTTCTTAAGTAGTACGACTCCATAGCCCAATGGATGAATAAGCAGTTTTTTGTGCCGCTGAGATGCAAGTAAAGTGACAGAGTTCCAGATTCGATGATTTCGGGAACCCAAATGGATGGAGGCACTTGGTCTACGGATCTTGGCACTTTCAGGAAAGCACCATCCCTAGTTGGAGCCAATGTTGTAACAGATATCAAAATTGACTGTGCTGCCCAAGCAAGCAGCGAGCTCTCTGTCTGAGTGATGATGTGTTGAAGAACATTTTCAAGCTTGTTGTCAGTACTTTCGAAGAACTGGATGAGGCAAAAGGCCCTTACTTTGCGAGAAGGGTTAGCATACTGGAAGAAATTGCAAAAATGAGGTGTTGATTGTGAAGATCTAGTTTTGGAAATGTTCGAGGTTTTCTTTGTTGTGGTGAGAGAAGATCACCCGTCAAGTGTTTTACAGAATACGACAGCAATAATGGAATTGATGTTGGAAGAAAGGGGCGATATCTCACAAACTCTGAAATACAAAAAATATCTGCCGAGATTCTTGATATCCCATTCATTATCTCATTATCACTTCCAAGACCAGTTGGTTACACCGTTGATGAAGACAGGGAAATGTCATATGCTGGTCTGACTGCACTTGAAGATGTCATGTCTATTTATAATCATGATACATCGATTGACCAGTCTGATGCTTTACATCGAATTGTATCTTCTGTTTCGATATTGCTAACGAAAGATTAGCTTGTGGTGGCACTACATGGATGTGTTGTTGCAATTTGTGACAAGGTCAAGCAATCGACAGAAGGAACTGTAGAAGCTGTTACTGAATTTATTCTTAGAAGAGGCAGCGAGTTGAATGAAACAGATGTGACCAGGACAACCCAGTCGTTACTTTCAGCCACAGTAGTTGTCAGTGATAAAGAGCTGCTCCAAGAAGCTCTTAGTGCAACCTGTTCCATTGCTGAACATACATCGGCAAAGATTGTCTTTAGTGAATAACTATCAGAGTGTATCGGGTAGGCAAAGCTCAGCTGAGGTAGAGCAGACGTTGATGGAACTAGGAGATGATGATGATATCTTGCAGAGCATTGATATCGATCAGATTGTTTCCATGCACTATCAATCAAGCTATACGCAGAAAGGGAACCATTCGTACCCAGGTTCACTGAAATGAATTACACGGAAGGATCTAGTGATAAGAGGTGGAATAGTCGAGACTTCCCGTGGACCAGAGAACAAGAGGTCAAGTTTTTGGTAAACATTCATTTCGCCCAAATAAAAGAGAAGTAATAAAACAATGAGTGGACATGATGTTTTTTGATGCCTACTGGCGGCGGCAAGAGCCTCACTTATCAGCTCCCAGCTATTGTTTTCCCTGGTGTAACTTTTGTAGTTTTTCCTCTTGTCTCACTTATACAAGATCAGATTATGCATCTATCTCCGACAAACTTCCCAGCAACATATATGAGTAGAAATATGGAGTGGCAAGAACGACGACAAATTCTAAATGAGCTTGGTTCTAACTGTTGTAAATTTAAGATGTTGTATGTGACGCCGTAAGATGAGCAAGGAAGAAATTGAACACATGTATGGAAGCAGGTTATGTTTACGAGGATGTGAAGCGCGCAATCGGCTATGTTCGTCAAAGTGGGCTTGTTCATAGAAGAATTCTTGCAGAGCCAGATAAATATACGATGGAGGGATGCGCTTTATGTTCCAGGCACCATGGCAATGCGCATGAAGGATCTTGGTGGCTGGGGTCGAAACCCTAACTGTGGATGGAAGTTCAGCTTTTCCCTTCATCCTCTTAACATGTCATACAGGTGACTTTATTAGGAATTGATTGGTGCCATAGTTCCTAACAATGGTTACCGTGTTCATACGTCCATGATATGTTAATTGTTCACCATGATACCTAGATGCTCAAATCGCAAGTTATGTCTCTCCCGTATGCCAATTTGCCTAAGCTCCGACAGCATATAAAATTATGAGAGATGCCACAATTCCTTTGTCGCCTAATAAGAGTCTTCTGCATTGTACTGCTCGGTGTTGAGCCTCCACGTGCTCCAGCTAGGTCGTATTGATTCTATTTTTACACCTGTGCATACACTTTGGCAGTATCAAGCGTTTTTCACAGAGTTTGCTTCTGAGGATCTGCGGAAATGTGATAGCAACAGACTGACAGCATAAAGGCGCGAAGGAGATTACCAAATATGCTCTGGAATGGACGCTGACGCGTGTTGTGCAGCCCGGCGACCCTGCTGGCAGTTATCATTTCGCTCAGAAGCGTTACCTTACGTTGAATGAATACGAAAACGTGCAGCCCTGATGTGTTTTCTGACCGCCATGCAATCGGCTGTTGGAACCCTAATTTTTTGAACGAGAACATCCTTCCGTGTGGCAGCCATCAAGATGGAATATGACATTATTACCTGGTTGGTATGAGCAAGTGTGAACCGTGGGACCTGGCTGGAAAAACGTTCCGTCTGCAAGAGATACCGAGCTGTATTCTTTTATCCCGAGGAACAAGAAGCATAGGATGAGCGCGATAAGTTAGAGAGCGTCGGAGGCGGGGTTCTGGAAGGATACCGAAAAGAAGCGCGTTTGCATTGCACCTGATATTCTCACTGATCCTTCCATCTTGCTTTTCGATGAGCCCACGTCTGGTTAGGATTCAACAATTACCTTGCGTATAATTGATATTACAAAGAGTTTAAGTAAGAACGGTATGACTGTTGTGATGGCAATTCACCAGCCATCTAGTCGACTGTATGTGAAGTTCGAAACGTTGATGCTGCTGCCAGAAGGACATTGCACATATTTAGGGCAGGCTCAACGTGCCATGAATTATTTCCATGGACTTGAATCCAAGCCATTAATAGAGATGAACCCTCCTGAATTTTTCTTAGGTATATGCAGCGGGAATGTGTCTGGCATCGATACACCAGAGGATTTGAAGGGCCAAAATAAAAAGAACTCTCAAAATGACGATGGCGATCATTCGGATAATGAAGGTGCTACAGGGACTGTTTGCGGTGAGGACTGTGATCAGCCTAGTCCAGTATCCATATTAGAAGCTTCTCTCTCTCGAATGAAAGTTGCAATCCTTATGCTCATCCGTTCAAAACTGGCCGACTCTACATGACACTCGGGCACCAACCACTGGATGCTGATGCAGAACTATGTGATTCTGTTCATCCTTTCTCTCTGAAATGTCTTTTTAATATGAAGTGCTATGATTTTGCCAGTAGCCGCACAGAGTCTGAGGTACAACTTCAGCCATTTGTTTTGTGGGTAGATTTTTACACGACAAATACACTGTGTCAGTTGATTTAAGGCATCGCAAATCTCTTTGAGATATTCGGCAAAATTTCAGATGAAGCAAGGAAGGGCGTAGCAGTGATTCTCAAATGTTTGTATTGTACAGTGCGGGTTTTGATGGCAGTCTAAGATTATGGTGTATAAGTAGAAATGACATCGGGAGCGAAAGCTGTTGCAGCTATTCGTTTAAATAGGAGATCTTGGGCGTTCGTTTGATGGACAAATTCAGTCAGAGAACAAAAGTTATTGATATGACATACACTAGCTAGGATGAAGCTGGAACAAAGGCTATCAAGACTGCCGAGCCTGATGCAGCCCTAGGACGTCGTGCTGTGTAATTCAGAAAATTGCAAGGCCAAGAAACTGATAAATGTTTGTTGTATTGCAAACCTCGCATCATTCCCTTGAAGGAGGCATGGCTTCTGGTTTCAAACAGCTGGAGGTGATAAGGTCTGATATACATCCTTTTAAATCAAAATTTCATTCATGGCCACTAGACAGTGAAGTTCCTCTCTCTGAAGATCAGAGAAGCATTTCTATTTAATTCATTTCCTCTATACCTGAATGCATTTTTTACCAGCGCACATCAGTGCTTGTAACGACAGATGCACCTAGCATTTGCATAGTCCAAAGGAGGCGAATCGGTTTAGATTCCCAGAACACCAAGAGTTTTGTCTAAGTTTTTTCTCTTTTAAAAGAGGGGTGATGTAACATGCAAAGAGGAGAACAGCCTGGGAGCCTTGAGAGGCTGGGTTTGTAATGCATTTTTACCAAATATAGAACAGAGTTTTCAAGAGATTCTATACTTTGTCCCTGTCTGATTCCGTTTTCTTCCAGTATTATCGTTTCTGAAGTTTTCATCACTGTTTTTCTGCCTTATGTTCGTTATTTCAGCTTGTAATGGTTACAATTCAGTACAACCTCTGTTGTAGCTATTTTGAAGCATCCTTTAATGTGCAGTTTTTCCTCTGTTTTGCCGTAAGTAAAATAAGACATGCGCTTTAATCGTTTTGCCTCATTTACAAGTTTTATTTGTGCGCAGCCTTTCCTCTGTCTTTCTATAAGTGAGACAAGACCTGCGTTCATATATTTGAAGTTCCAGTGTTATTTCTTCTACTGAAAGGAAGACCAGATGCTTGGCTTTTTCTTTCAGTTTTGCTCATCCCTATCTTCTAACCATCCTCATGATTTTTTAAAATGAATTAGACAAACGAGGTCATGCCTTTTGTTTCTGGTCTATAAATGAGTGGAATGACTATTTTGGACCTGGTTCTAGAAGCTTCCTATGACTGATCAATCAACCAGATTTGTTTCTTTTAAAAATGTGCTAAGGCTTGGCTCTTTCACAGCCTAGAGTCGATTCTTGCGACAACATTTTCTGGTGCCGTTGCCGGGGACGGAGGACGAGGTTATCTTCCCTGGGGTACGACAAAGTTCAGATCTATCTCTTGATGGTGAACAAGGGATAGGCATTCAATTGGCTGTGATCATTCACCTGGCGACTCCTTGGTTCGTAGACTCTACATGATTTTGTTGGCGACTCCACTACTCTCAAATGTCGAGCTCGTTTGCTGCTCGAATTGCTGCAAGGTTTGCTCCTCTGGACTTTACAAATGATTATGGCTTTCCAAACACTGTTCCAGACATGAAAATTTGGGCAAATATCCTTCCTAAATTTGGAGAAGATGAGGACGACAATCCTGGTCGGCATTTGTTTGAATTCCACAAGCTCATGGAAGAATTAAATGTACATCATGAAGATGTCCTCATGAAAATGTTTATGTTTACATTAGGAAAATATGCTAGACTCTGGTATAAATCTTTACCCCATTCCAGTATTCCTTCATTGAGATGCTTTCACGCACTTTTTCATCAACATTGTAGGAGGATATATTTTGCTAAAATCCTTTTTGAAGATTGTTGTGATACATGTCCTCTTGAGGAGGAAGAAAGAATAGAAATTTCTCAGGTTGATGAAGACGATCGGTATGAGGAGGAATTGGCTCATAAAGAGGCTGAATCTTGTGAAATTACTCAAGAAGAAGAGGTTCGACATCACGGTCAACCTGCCAAAGAGATAGAAAGGAATGATGGTTGTTTCATTCAGAAGATATAGAGACCACCTTCTCCTTTAACTAAGGAAGAGGAGGGTCTGCCTTTGCATAACTATGTTGCAGCTCCTACTCACACAAATTTACTGCTTTCACACAGTCTTGGAGAAGAGTGTCAAACTCCTTACATTTCTGAAGAGATAAACCTATTTTTAAATGGCGACAGTCAGGTATTTCATGGAATTTTACAGCAAGATAATGAACTTGTTTATGACGATTTCCTGCCAGAAGATCAGAATCTAGACTCTGCTTTGTTTCATGAAAAAGAAATGGTTGCCATGTTCAATGATCCTGAGCATCATAAATCAGAACATAGAGTAGTCGTGGATGTTTTAAAACCTCAGGACCATATGTTTTTCCAAGACCCTTTTGCTGATCTTTTGGATACATTTAATGGAGGAATATGCTCTGTCATGAATGTTTGGTTACAAGGATTGATGAAGGGTTTGCACATCTGTGATCACCAACAGGTCAGATGGGGATTGTCAACTTCCTTTTTTAGCCTGCTCGAAGAAAGTATAAAAAAGTTTCAAGTAAGCAGGCAATTATTGGATTGGCTTCACTGGCATTTTCGTATCATTTGATTCTGGAAATCTTTTAGCAGTTAGAGTAGGTGATGTATATAAATAAGCTTGACTTCAAGCACTAGATTGTAGCGGTAATTCTCAATATGTTTTCAGTTCATTTTTGAATTCAGTATGGTTTTGTTCTTAAGCAGTACGACTCCATAGCCCAATGGATGAATAAGCAGTTTTTTGTGCCGCTGAGATGCAAGTAAAGTGACAGAGTTCCAGATTCGATGATTTCGGGAACCCAAATGGATGGAGGCACTTGGTCTGCGGTTCTTGGCACTTTCAGGAAAGCACCATCCCTAGTTGGAGCCAATGTTGTAACATATATCAAAATTGACTGTGCTTCCCAAGCAAGCAGCGAGCTCTCTGTCTGAGTGATGATGTGTTGAAGAACATTTTCAAGCTTGTTGTCAGTACTTTCGAAGAACTGTATGAGGCGGAAGGCCCTTACTTTGTGAGAAGGGTTAGCATACTGGAGAAAATCGCAAAAATGAGGTGTTGATTGTGAAGATCTAGTTTTGGAAATGTTCCAGGTTTTCTTTGCTGTGGTGAGAGAAGATCACCCATCAAGTGTTTTACAGAATACGACAACAATAATGGAATTGATGTTGGAATAAAGGGGCGATATCTCACAAACTCAGAAATCCAAATAATCTCTTCCGAGATTCTTGATATCCCATTCATTATCTCATTATCACTTCCAAGACCAGTTGGTTACACCGTTGATGAAGACAGGGAAATGTCATATGCTGTTCTGACTGCACTTGAAGATGTCATGTCTATTTATAATCATGATACATCGATTGACCAGTCTGATGCTTTACATCGAATTGTATCTTCTGTTTCTATATTGCTAACGAAAGATTAGCTTGTGGTGGAACTACATGGATGTGTTGTTTCAATTTGTGACAAGGTCAAGAAATCGGCAGAAGGAACTGTAGAAGCTATTACTGATTTTATTCTTAGAAGAGGCAGCGAGTTGAATGAAAAATGTGACCAGGACAACCCAGTCATTACTTTCAGCCACAGTAGTTGTCAGTGATAAACAACTGTGCCAAGAAGCTCTTAGTGCAACCTGTTCCATTGCTGAACATACATCGGCAAAGATTGTTTGTAGTGAATAGCTATCAGAGTGTATCGGGTAGGCAAAGCTCAGCTGAGGTAGAGTAGACGTTGATGGAACTAGGAGATGATGATGATATCTTGCACAACATTGCTTTCGATCAGATTGTTTCCATGCACTATCAATCAAGCTATATGCACAAAGGGAACCATTCATACCCAGGTTTAATGAAATGAATTACACGGAAGGATCTAGTGATAAGAGGTGGAATAGTCGAGACTTCTCGTGGACCAGAGAACTAGAGGTCAAAAATAGAAAAGTTTTTGGTAAACATTCATTTCGCCCAAATAAAAGAGAAGTAATAAAACAATGAGTGGACATGATTTTTTTTTATGCCTACTGGCGACGACAATAGCCTCACTTATCAGCTCCCAACTATTGTTTGCCCTGGTGTAACTTTTGTAGTTTCTCCTCTTGTCTCACTTATACAAGATCAGATTATGCATCTATCTTCGACAAACTTCCCAGCAACATATCTGAGTGGAAATATGGAGTGGAAAGAACAACAACAAATTCTAAATGAGCTTCGTTCTAACTATTGTAAATTTAAGATGTTGTATGTGACGCCGTAAGATGAGCAAGGAAGAAATTGAACACATGTATGGAAGCAGGTTATGTTTACGAGGATGTGAAGCGCGCAATCAGCTATGTTTGTCAAAGTGGGCTTGTTCATAGAAGAATTCTTGCAAAGACAGATAAATATACTGTTATCCACATTTTTGGTTATCGAGATGATATTATGATTATGTCATGATAATGGAAGATCAAACTCTTCATTAAGAACTTTTTCCTGAAGAAGGTTACACTTGTCATTTTCTCAAAAATCATATTTTGAAAATAGTCTGCAGGCTGCATATATACTCGCCTGCGAAAATCCTTCATTTCCGCATACTGCATTCATCTTGACTGCGAACTTTCCTTACTGTGTCAATGATTAGGGTGCGGACATGTTTCTAAAGGAAGAAAATGAATAAGTTCTCGATCCTTCTAGAAGGAATCTTCTAGAAGGGTGAGTTGGAGTTCGAATGGTGGCAAAATACTGACTTTCCAGATATCTTCAAATAGAGTGGCGACTCCACTGGGGACACACCTTTGTCTTTTTTGGTTTCTTGAACTTTCTGCGGCCATTTTCTCTTGTTGCCTTTTTCTCCTGATGTGTAAACTTCCGAGTCCTCAGGATACCCTGAGACACCTTCTGGGTTACAAAACCAATTTAGATTTTGCTTGATTTTGAAATTTTTTCTTTACTTTCAGAGATTCCCGCACTGTGCTAATTAACAGCCTGCGAGAATCCTGATGGTCCGCACCTT
>ML789889.1:557600-577176 GCA_009831015.1 Picea engelmannii | reverse complement strand
GAACAACAAAGATTAAAGGAGAGCGTTCATAAGGTATGTCCACCATCCATTTCTCTTAGTTCATTCAATATTTAGATCTAGGGAAAGAGTAGTATTCTGTCACGTTTTGTTCCAGATCCAGGTGGATCTGGGGAGATTGGTCTTTGTCCGCACTCACGAATTTATCCATAAACATATACGATGGAGGGATGCACTTTATGTTCCATGAACCATGGCAATGCGCATGAAGGATCTTGGCGGCTGGGGTCGAAACCCTAACTGTGGATGGAAGTTTAGCTTTTCCCTTCATCCTCTTAACATGTCATACAGGTGACTTTATTAGGAATTGATTGGTGCCATAGTTCCTAACAATTGTTTCCGTGTTCATACGTCCATGATATGTTAATTGTTCACCATGATACCTAGATGTTCAAATCACAAGTTATGTCTCTCCCGTATGCCAATTTTCCTAAGCTCCGACAACATATAAAATTATGAGAGATGCCACAATTCCTTTGTTGCCTAATAAGATTCTTCTGCATTGTATTGCTCGGTGTTGAGCCTCCACGTGCTCCGGCTAGGTCGTATTGATTCTATTTTTACACCTATGCATACACTTTGGCGGTATCAAGCGTTTTTTGTAGAGTTTGCTTCTAAGGATCTGCGGAAATGTGATAGCAACAGACTGACAGCATAAAGGCGCGAAGGAGATTACCAAATATGCTCTAGAATGGGCACTGATGCGTGTTGTGCAGCCCGATGACCCTGTTGGCAGTTATCATTTCGCTCAGAAGCGTTACCTTACGTTGAATGAATACGAAAACGCGTAGCCCTGATGTGTTTTCTGACCGGCATGTAATTGGCTGTTGGAACCCTAATTTTTTGAACGAGAACATTTTTCCGTGTGGCAGCCATTAAGATGGAATATGACATTATTACCTGGTTGGTATGAGCAAGTGTGAACCGTGGGACTTGGCTGGAAAAAAATTCCATCTGCAAGATATACCGAGCTGTATTCTTTTATCCCGAGGAACAAGAAGCATAGGATGAGCACGATAAGACAGAGAGTGTCGGAGGCGGGGTTCTGGAAGGATACTGAAAAGAAGCGTGTTTGCATTGCACACGAGATTCTCATTGATCCTTCCATCTTTCTCTTTGATGAGCCCACGTCTAGTTAGGATTCAACAATTACCTTGCGTATAATTGATATTACGAAGAGTTTAAGTAAGAATGGTATGACTGTTGTGATGGCAATTCACCAGCCATCTAGTAGACTGTATGTGAAGTTCGATAAGTTGATGCTGCTGCCAGAAGGACATTGCACATATTTAGGGCAGGCTCAACGTGCCATGAATTATTTCCATGGACTTGAATCCAAGCCATTAATAGAGAGTAACCCTCCTGAATTTTTCTTAGGTATATGCAGTGGAAATGTGTCTGGCATCGATACACCAGAGGATTTGAAGGGCAAAAATAAAAAGAAATCTCAAAATGACGATGGCGATCATTCGGATAATGAAGGTGCTACAGGGACGGTTTGCGGTGAGGACTGTGATTAGCCTAGTCCAGTATCCATATTAGAAGCTTCTCTCTCTCAAATGAAAGTTGCAATCCTTCTGCTCATCCGTTCAGAACTGGCCGACTCTACATGACGCTCGGGCACCAACCAATGGATGCTGATGCAGAACTATGTGATTTTGTTCATCATTTCTCTCTGAAATGTCTTTTTAATATGAAGTGCTATGATTTTTCCAGTAGCCGCACAAAGTCCGAGGTACAACTTCAGCCATTTGTTTTGTGGGTATATTTTTACGTGGAAAATACACTGTGTCAGTTGATTTAAGGCATCGCAAATCTCTTTGAGATATTCGACAAAATTTCATATGAAGCAAGGAAGGGCGTAGCAGTGATTCTCAAATGTTTGTATTGTACAGTGGGACTTTTGATGGAAGTATAAGATTATGGTGTATAAGTAGAAATGACATCGGAAGCGAAAGCTGTTGTAGCTATTCGTTTAAATAGGAGATATTGGGCATTCGTTTGATGGACAAATTCAGTCAGATAACAAAAGTTATTGATATGACATACACTAGCCAGGATGAATCTGGAACAGAGGCTATCAAGACTTACGAGCATGATGCATCGCTAAGACGTCGTGCGGTGTAATTTAGAAAATTGCAAGGCCAGGAAACTGATAAATGTTTGTTGTATTGAAAACCTCGCATCATTCCCTTGAAGGAGGCATGGCTTCTGGTTTCAAACAGCTGGAGGTGATAAGGTCTGAGATACATCCTTTTAAATCAAAATTTCATTCATGGCCACTAGACAACGAAGTTCCTGTCTCTGAAGATCAGAGAAGCATTCCTATTGTGTCCTGGGGCTTTCTATTTAATTCATTTCCTCTATACCTGAATGCATTTTTTTTCCAGCGCACATCAGTGCTTGTAACGACAGATGCACCTTGCATTCGCATAGTCCAAAGGAGGCAAAGTGGTTCAGATTCCCAGAACACCAAGAGTTTTGTCTGAGTTTTTTCTCTTTTAAAAGAGGGGTGATGTAACATGCAAAGAGGAGGACAGCCCGGGAGCCTTGAGAGGCTGGGTTTGTAATGCATTTTTATCAAATATAGAACAAAGTTTTCAAGAGATTCTATACTTTGTCGCTGTCTGATTCCATTTTCTTCCAGTATTATCATTTCTGAAGTTTTCATCACTGTTTTTCTGCCTTATGTTCGTTATTTCAGCTTGTAATGGTTACAATTCAGTACAACCTCTGCTGTAGCTATTATGAAGCATCCTTTAATGTGCAGTTTTTCCTCTGTTTTGCTGTAAGTAAAATAAGACCCGCTCTTTAATCGTTTTGCCTCATTTACAAGTTTTATTTGTGCACAACCTTCCCTCTGTCTTTCTATAAGTGAGACAAGAGCTGCGTTCAGATATTTGAAGTTCCAGTGTTATTTCTTCTATTGAAAGGAAGACCAGATGCTTGGCTTTTTCTTTTAGTTTTGTTCATCCCTATCTGCTATCCATCCTCATGATTTGTTAAAATGAATTATACAAACGAGGTCATGCCATTTGTTTCTGGTCTATAAATGAGTGGAATGACTATTTTGGACCTGGTTCTAGAAGCTTCCTATGACTGATCAATCAACCAGATTTATTTCTTTTAAAAATGTGCTAAGTCTTGGCTCTTTCACAGCCTAGAGTTGACTCTTGCGACAACACCTCCAATGCCCGAATCCCCGATACAGGTGATCTCGTGACACGTGTCCTTCCAATCGGACGGCTCAGATTACTTTTGCGATTTCGTGACTTCGCCTTTCACGATCTCACGAATCTTGGTGCAAAGGTCTCGACCTTTCAACTCCTGAAACCCCGAAATGAATTTCGCGAGTGATCCAACGGTCCGATTTCTCCCGATCGTAACTTCCCTGCTTCTCTGTAAGATTTGATGGTTCTCAGAACCTTGTGAATTCTCCACGGAGAATTCCAACCATCGAATTCCTCCTTAACAATTCCCACGAAATGAACAAAGTGTTCTTTCGCAAAACATGTCCACTCGCGAAATGATATCGCTACACCTCCTTTCAACGTTTTAAGGCACAAATTCCTTTGATATTTTCTTTGATAACTCGAGTCTTCAAGAAGACTCCTGCATGCACTCCTTGCGGAAACTCTTCAATACTTCGAAGTATTGAATTCTTCGACTCTGTGCACTGTCCGCGATAAGAATCTTTCCAAAATTTCACTTAGGTTGCAAACCCTAAGACTCTTCTCAGCCAGCACTCACTTCGCATGGCTCTTGTGCTTGACTTGCACTTCTGCGAGAATGAGAACAGTGTTATCTCTTTTGAGCTTGCAGAGACAAACTCTGACTTCTATCTACACACACCTTGCAAACAATTTCACTGCACTCCTTGCAGGAAAACTCTTGCTCTGATAGAGAAACAATTGAAACTCATTCTCTGCTCTCCCTCTCTTCAGATTTCAAACATTCAATATGAAATCATACATTCACGCAGCAAAGAAAAATGCATAACATAGGGTAAACAAACATATATAAATCAGCATGTGCAACACAAAAAACAATTGGACACCATGAGTCTGAACTAAAGATCTTTGTATTAATATAGAACTTTTGTACATGGGGTTTCCTCTACACAGCTCTCTGCTTCTGCTCTCCTGTGCTCTCTTCTCATAATGCTGCTAATTGTTACAATAATACAAGTGAGGGTGTCTATATCCGTTTTCCCTCTGACTCCTAAAACTGTCTAATCTATGAATTCAATTCTACCTACTTACATTCAATAACATAAATGCCTTCACCTAATACAGACGAGAGCAGGACGCTCAAGGTATGTTTACAATATGGAAGTACACCCTTCCTTAAATTTGGTGTATTCACTTCAAAAACATTCAAATTATTTTATCATGTGCCAAAATGTGTTGGCGCCTGCCCCACGCTCGCTTGATGTTGGTGATGCTCCTGCATCATACTCCCTTGATTGAAAATTTTCATGGGCTCCTGTCCATGAGCTCTCGCACGGTCTGTCCATGCTTCTGGATCTTAGCTTCATTTTCCCAGCTGACATCTTCAACTGGATGTCCTTTCCACTTGACCAAGTATTCAAAGTATTCCTTTCTCCTGGTCCTCTTGCTAACTCTCTTGTCCAGTATGCTCTCCATCTATGGCTTCTCTACAACTGGCATCTATTTTGTCCACTAGACCTCTGGTTGTTCATTTCCTGTTTTTGCTTCCTCAACTTTGTAAGGGTACAAATCTGATACATTGAATATCTGAGAAATTTCGATCCCATCGAGTAATTCAATCTCATAATCATTTGTCCCAAATTTCTTCAAGACCTTACATGGTTCGATCTTCTTCATCTTTAGTTTGTTATATGTGCCCTTCGGGGACCTTTCCTTTCTTAGATGTGCCAGAATCAATTCACCAACCTCAAATTGAAGTTGTCTTCTGTGTTGATCTGCTCTGCGTTTATACTCGTGGCTCGAGTTCTGCAATCGCTCCTTCACCTAGTTGTGAAGTTCCTTCATCGCTTCTACAAAATCTTTTGCACTAGCACTCCTAGTTGCAATCTGTTTTGAATCTCTCAATTCTGAAACTCCTCTTGGCTACATCCCATAAACAATCTAGAATGGACTCTGCCCTGTGCTTCTGTTGATTGAATCATTATAGGAAATTCCGCCTATGGCAGAATATTGTCCCACTGATTGTGGTGTTCTATCACCAAGCTCCTTAGCAAGTCTCCCAAACTTTTGTTCACAACTTCTGTCTGTCCATTCGTCTGAGGATGATAAGCTGAACTGAATGATAAGTTTGTTCCTATATTTTTCTATAAGGTTCTCCAGAAGTGTCCCATGAACTTGGTGTCACGATCTAAAACTATGCTCCTTGGTAAGTCGTGAAGTCGAATGACTTCTTTGAAAAACAGATTCGCAATGTGAGTTGCGTGACTGGTTTTTTGACACGGTATGAAATGTGCCATTTTGGAAAATCTATCCACTACCACAAATATTGAGTCAAACCCTCTTTGTGTTCTTGGCAACCCCAATATGAAGTCCATGCTTACCGCATCCCATGGTCTGTCAGGTATGGGTAATGGTTGATAAAAGCCTGCATTCTACCTCTTCCCTTTTGAATGCTGACAAATTCTACATCTGTCCACGAATATTTTGACATCTGCTCTCATTCTTGGCAAAAAATATGACTCATTCAACTTTGTGAACGTCTTGTCATGACTGAAATGTCCGGCCAATCCTCCACTATGTTTCTCCTTCAACAAATTCTCCCTCATGGAGCATTTTGGAATACAAAGTTGATTGTCCCTGAATAACAATCCATCCTAGATCATGTATTCTATCCATTGACTTCTGTCCCTAAGAATTGGATTCTCAGCTGCTTCATACGCCTCTTTAAAATCTGGATCATCTCTGTACATGTCCCTGAGATCATCAAAACCCAGTGTTTTGACTCTGAACTCCTGCAACAACAAACATTTCCTGCTCAAAGCATCAACAACTTTATTAGCAGTTCCAGAAATATGTTTAATCACAAAAGTAAAGTTCTGCATGTATTCAACCCATTTAACATGTCTTTGATTCAACTTCTCTTATTGAGTCACAAATTTCAAAGCATGATTGTCACTGTATAAGACAAACTCCTTAGGAATCAAGTAGTGTCTCCATTTATTCAATGCCTGGATAATAGCATAGAACTCCTTGTCATAC
Organism: Picea engelmannii; assembly: GCA_009831015.1. NCBI lineage: Eukaryota > Viridiplantae > Streptophyta > Pinopsida > Pinales > Pinaceae > Picea > Picea engelmannii. Next base: position 570,949 of record ML789889.1, on the reverse strand, counting down.
GTGGAGTATTTCACTTTCGCTTCATTCATCTTCTCACTGAAGTATGTTATCAGCCTGTCTTCTTGGCTCAAGACTGCCCCTATTGCAAACCCACGTGCATCACATTTTACCTGAAATGTCTTTGTAAAATCAGGGAACACCAAAATTGGTTGTTCTGTGATTTTATTTTTCAACAAATTGAAGCTTTTCTCAGCCTCTTCTATCCAACGAAAAGACTTGTGTCTCTTCTTCACTGTGTCCATCATCAGTGCACTAATTCCACTAAAATTCCTGATGAACTTCCAGTATAAACTAGCCAATCCATGAAATCTTCTTACCTCAAATATACTCGTTGGTGATGGCCAATTCTTAATTACCTCCACCTTGTCTGGGTGCATCCTCAACTTATATGTAGAAATAACAAAACCCAAATAAATGAGCTCTATCTTCATGAATGAGGATTTCTTCATGTTTATCAGCAACTTCTCCTGCTGTAGCCTCTGCATCACTGTAGCCAAATGTTCCAAATGCTCTGCCTCTGTTTTACTGAAAATTAGTATGTCATCAAGATACACAATGAAAAATTTTCTGATGAACTCCTTTAGGACTTCATTCATCAACCTCATGAAAGTACTCGATGCGTTTGTTAAGCCAAACGACATAACAAGCCATGCATACAACCCTTCATTAGTCTTGAAGGTTGTCTTCCATTCATCACCTTCTCTCATACGAATATGATGATATCCACTTTTCAAATCAATCTTCGAAAAAAAAATTGCTCCACTCAAGCAATCCATCAAATCATCCATCCTTGGCAATGGAAATCTGTACCTGATGGTTATCTTTTTAATTTCCCTCGAGTTAGTACACATCCTCCAGCCTCCGTCTTTCTTAGGGCTAAGTATTGTCGGAACAACACATAGACTCAAGCTTTCTCTAACCAAACCTTTGTCCATTAAATCTTGGACCTATCTTTTGACCTCTTCATTCTCCTGCGGCGTCAATCTGTACACTGCTTTGTTTGGTAAACTAGCTCCAGTTATGATATCAATATGATGACTCACACTTATGATCGGTGGCAACTAACAAGGTAGTTCATCCACTACTATGTCAACAAACTCTTCCAACAGTTTCTGAACCTCTTATGGTAAATCATCTACCCTTGTACTGGTTAAAACAATTTTTGGCTTCCTGGCCACATTGAATTGTGGTTCCTCCTTATTCTTAACCTCTGTAAGAAGTTCCTTCCCACTCATGAGAAGTACAGTGTTGCTTACTTTAGGTTTCACCTCTTTATCCTTAATTGGAAGCAACATGTAAATTCTCCCATTCTTCTCTAGGGTGTATGTGTTCTTTCTCCCATCATGAATCACATTTCTGTCATATTGCCACGGTCTACCCAGCAATAGATGACAAACATCCATGGGAATGACATCATAGATTATTTCATCCTTATACCCTCCTATTTTAAATTCAACTAAACATTGGTTAGTGACATTTACCTGATGTCCTTTTTGTAACCACGAAACTCTGCATGGGCTCGGATGCTCAATCGTCTCCAGCTCCATCTTTTCTACCATTTTCTGTAGAAATAAGATTATCTGTGCTACCACTGTCCACAATGACCTTGGATACCTTGTCTTTGGTCTTGCAAGCAGTTCGGAGAAGACTGTTTCTTTGCACTAGATTCTCCACCTCCTTCTTTGGCATTAAGAGAACTTTTCGCATCATCAACGATCTTCCACCTTCAGCATCTTCTGCCTCAACACTCCGCCTCTGTGCTTCGACGATGTGAGTTTCACCACCTTCTTTGTTTTTGTCTTGACACTCATAATACTTGTGTCCATTCTTTCCACATGTGAATCATTTCACTACTCCACCTCTTCCTCTTCCTCTACCTCTGGTACTAGGAAAAATGTTTGCATCAGCATACTGACCTCTCTATTCGGTATGCTGCCCTCTCTGTGAACTTCAACCTCTCTCAGCTTGAGTCTGAGGTTTCTTCCAGTCTTCCTTGGGTTTCTGATTTCTATCCTGGGCAACTGATTTGCCTCTGGGCTGACTTCTTCCTCGGCCTCTTTGACCCTGCTTTCGGCTCAGCTTCTCTTCAGCTTTTAGAGCCATCTGATAAGCATATTACACTATTCGGATGGTCATCATGATCATCTCATCCTGAATGTTGTATCTCAGACCATTCATGTACCTGGCAACTTTTTCATCATCACTTTCGTGATGACCTGCCCTGATGTTCATCCTGTAGAATTCTTCAGTGTACTCCTTCACTTTCATCAACTTCTGTCTCAAAATTTGCATTCTTTGAAACAGAGTAATCTAGTAATCCCCGGGAATGAATTTCTCCTTCATCTTCGTGATCATCCTATCCCAACTCTTGATATTCTGCTTGCCTTTGTAGCATCTGTTAGCTTGTAGCTCATCCCACCACAATGTTGCATGTCCTTTAAGTCTCATGACATCATGTTTGACCTTTTTGTCCTCCTCGACATCTTCATAGTCAAAATATGTGTGCAGAGCTCTAATCTAGTCTAGAAGCTCCTCAGTGTCCAGGTTTCCCTCGTATACTGGAATATCCATTTTTTCCTTAGCACCCATTCTTGCAACAACCCTAATCAAGATTTCATTTGTTGCATCTTCCGCTGTGACTTCTTCTCCTTCATGTCCAGCTTCATCTTCACTTTCAGAATCACTAAGATCCCCAACACCAACTATACGCCTCTGTGCTGTCTCCACATCCTCAAGTCTGGCGCGTAGGTCACACATTTATCTTTCTATGGTTGGATCAAGCATCTGCCTACCCCTTCTTCTTAGTATTTCCCTCTCCTCTGGTAGATCGGGTGTTTGCCTATCCCTTCTTCTCGATGGCATGGTGAATCTTCCTTTTCCCCACTACAGAAAGCAAAGGAATCTCTGTGCTCTGATACCAAATTGACGCAGACCCTATCGGCCCCTTGGGACCAAGATCCGCTCATAGGATCGTTGTATACTCCCTTGAATCAGATCGAATCTTTCAGATTCTCTACTGGAATCCCCCTTCAAATCGATCCACGGGTTCTTTTTCGCGGTTAGCGATTTTGCCAGTTCACGAGTTGAAACTCTGAGCCTTCCTACTCCAATTCTGCGATACCCAAGACCAAAAAATGGTTATGGCTCCCCTTTCATCAACGCCCTCCTTGCGTGATCATCAGCTAGGCTAAGCACTAGCGCCGTTTTCCTCTCACGCCTTCGTGAGTTCAAACGTCGAGCCTTGCCCCTTTTCTTTCCCAAACCCCCGAGAGGCGAGATTTGACTTTCCTCCTCTCGTTCTCTCTTTTTGCGACTTCGCGAGTCAAGGGCTCAAACCTTCGTTCCCTTTTCTCCCGATTCCCCGAGACGTGAGAGGTCAACGGGGTGTTGACTCCTCCAAATGTGTGATGCGTGTTTGCTGTTTAAATTCCTGGGTCCACTATGCAGTTCTGCCACATGTCCCTCGTGCCGTCTCTCGGCACTTTGCGACTTTGCTTCTCGCAATTTCGAGCACCCAAACTTTTGGGCTCTCACCTGGAAAACCTCTAAGTTCGTGAGATCCTCTGATCTCCGACACCTGTCCTCCTCCTAACGAACGACTTAGATGACTTAGCAGCTTTGCTACTCGCGAAGTTGAAAACTTCTCCTTCTGACCTCCGATGCCCGAATCCCCGATACGGGTGATCTCGTGACACGTGTCCTTCCAATCGGACGGCTCAGATTCCTTTCATGATTTCATGACTTCGCCTTTCGCGATCTCGCGAATATTGGTGCAAAGGTCTCGACCTTTCAACTACCAAAACCATGAAATGAATTCCGTGAGTGATCCAACAGTCTGATTTCTCTCGACCGTAACTTCCCTTCTCCTCTATAAGATCCGACGGTTCTCGAAACCTTGTGAATTCTCCATGGATAATTCCGACCATCAAATTCCTCCTTAATGATTCCCGCGAAATGAACATAGTGTTCTTTCATAAAACATGTCCACCCGCGAAACGATATCGCTGCACCTCCTTTCAATGTTTTAAGGCATAAATTCCTTTGATCTTTTCTTCGACAACTCGAGTCTTCAATAAGACTCCTGCATGCACTCCTTGCGGCAACTCTTCAATACTTCCAAGTATTGAATTCTTTGACTCTGTGCACTCTCTGCGACAACAATCCTTCCACAATTTCAGTTAGGTTGCAAATATTGAGACTCTTCTCAACCAACGCTCACTTCGCACAACTCCTGTGCTTGACTTGCACTTCTGTGAGAATGAGAACAATGTTATCTCTTCTGATCTTGCAGAGACGACTCTGACTTCTGTTTACGCACACCTTGCGGACAATTTCACTGCACTCCTTGCAGGAAAACTCTTGCTCAGACAGAGAAAAAATTGAAACTCATTCTCTGCTCTCCCTCTCTTCAAATTTCAGACATTCAATATGAAATCATACATTCACGCAACAAATAAAAATGCATAACAGAGGGTAAACAAACATATATAAATCAGCATGTGCAACACGGAAAACAATTGGACACCATGAGTCTGAACTAAAGATCTTTATATTAATCCAAAACTTCTGTACATGGGGTTTACCCTACACAACTCTCTGCTTCTGCTCTCCTGTGCTCTCTTCTCATAATGTTGCTAATTGTTACAATAATACAAGTGAGGGTGTCTATATCCGTTTTCCCTCTGGCTCCTAAAACTGTCTAATCTATGAATTCAATTCTACCTACTTACATTCAATAACATAAATGCCTTCACCTAATACAGACGAGAGCGGGACGCTCAAGGTCTGTTTACAATATGGAAGTACGCCCTTCCTTAATTGTTTCATTTAAGTTTGGTGTATTCACTTCAAAAACATTCAAATTATTTTATCATGTGCCAATATGTGTTGGCGCCTGCCCCACGCTGGCTTGATGTTGGTGATGCTTCTACATCAATCTCTGGCATAATGAAATTTTTGAAGAGGAGGTCGATTTTCAAGAACGTTGTGTCAAGAATTTGTGGGTAGTGTAGTTGAGTGGGACTTAGCCAAATAGACTTGTGGGAGCTTACAAAAGTTTTTTATGCCCCTCGGTTTTTATTTTGTGCCCCTGAACCAAATTGGCCACATGTCCCTGAATGATTTGAAGAGGCGTGTTGAAACTCGCGATAAAATTCAAATCGAGACTCAGATGGGAGAACCGTCAATTTCATTGGATCCAAAGCACTAGGTTTCAGCTAAGGGGGGGTTCTGCTGTCATTCTGTCCACCGAAAAACCATTTGTTGGAGTATCTCCGACAATAGGGTTTTGCTTAGTGCTTATTACATATGTTTGACAATTTATCACCTTGTTAAGCTAGACATGGCAAGGCAAGTGAAGGCAAGGCATGTCAAGGCAAGTGAAATCAAGGCATGTAAAGGCAAGTGAAATCAAGGCATGGCAAGGCAAGTGAAGGCAAGGCATGTAATCAAGGCATGGAAAGGCAAGTGAAATCAAGGCATGGAAAGGCAAGGAATTTCATGGCAAGTGAAGGCAAAGCAAGGAAATACAAGGCAAGGTATGGTTTTTCTTAGTGATTATTACATATGTTTGACAATTTAACACCTTGTTAGGTTAGACATGGCAAGGAAAATGAAGGAAAGGCATGCCAAGGAAAGGCATGGAATGGCATGACAAGGCATGGTATGAGAAGGCACGGCATGGAAAGGCAAGGAACGACATGGAAAGTCATGGCATGGCATGGCAAGGCATGGAATGACATGGAAAGGAAATGCATTGGAAGGCATGGCATGGAAAGTGAACGCAAGTGAAGGCAAGGAAAGGAAAGGCAAGTGAAATAAAGGCACTATAAGGAAAGGAAAGGAAAGGAAAGGAAAGGCATGGCATGGAATGGTAAGGCAAAGCAAGGAAAGGCATGGAATGGAAAGGAAAGACAATGAAAGAGAAGGAAAGGAAAATCAAGGCATGAAAAATAAAGGCGTGACAAGGCATGGTATGGCATGGAATGGAAAGGAAAGGCATGGGAAGGCATGGCATGGAAAGGAAAGGCATGGGAAGGCATGGCATGGAGAGTGAAGGCAAGGCAAGTGAATACAAAGAAAAACAAGTGAAGGCAAGAAAAGTGAATACAAGGAAAAGCAAGTGAAGGCAAGGCAAGTGAAAGCAAGGCATGGAAAGGCAAGGCATGGCATGGAAAGGAAATTCAAGGCATGGTAAGACAAGGCATGACATGGAAAGTGAAGGCAAGGAAAATGAAAGCAAGGCAAGGCAAGGCAAGGGAAGGCAAGGCAAGGCAAGGGAAGACAAGGAAAGTGAAATTAAGTCATGGTAAGGCAAGGTAAGGCATGGGGAGGCATGGAAATGAATTGCAAGAAAATGAATGGAAAGGAAAGGAAAAGCATGAATGAAAAGGAAATGAAAGGCATGAATGGAAAGACAAGGAAAGTGAAGGAAAAAAAGGCAAGGCAAGTGAAGGAAAGTGAAGGCAAGTTAAGGCAATAAAAGTGAATGAATGGCAAGGCAAGGCAAGGCATGAATGGAAAGGAAAGTGAAGGCAAGACAAGACAGGTAAAGTGAAGGCAAGTGAAGGCAAGTTAAATGAAGGCAGGGAAAATGAAGGCAAGGCAAGTGAAGGCATGTGAAGGAAAGTGAAGGAAAGTGAATGCAAGGCATGGGAAGGCATGACATGGCAAGTGAAGGAACGACAAGTGAAATCAAGGCAAAGCAAGTGAAGGAAAGGAAAGTGAAAGCAAGGCATGACATGACAAGGCATGCCATGGAAAGAAAATTCAAGGCAAGGCAAGGCATGAATGACAAGGCAAGTGAAGGAAAGGAAAGTGAAGGCAAGCGAAGGCAAGGAAAGGCATGACAAAGCATGGTATGGAAATACATGGTATGAAAAGAAAAGACATGGAAAGTGAATGCAAGGAAAGACATGGCAAGGCATGACATGACAAGTGAAGGTAAGGAAAGGCAAGTGAAGGAAAGGCAAGGAAAGCGAAGGAAAGCGAAGGAAAGGCAAGTGAAGGCATGTCATGGTAAGTGAAGGCAATGAAATTGATGGAATATAAAGGAAACGCAAGGCATGGCAAGGAAAGGCAAGGCAAGGCATGTCATGGAAAGTGAAGGAAAAGAAAGGAAAGGCAAGGCAAGGAAAAGCAAGTGAAATAAATACAATACAAGACAAGGCAAGTGATGGGATGGCAAGGAAATACAAGCCAAGTGAAAGGATGAAAAGGCAAGTCAAGGAAAGGACATACAAGGAAAGTGAAGGCAAGGAAAGACAAGGAAAGGAAAGGAAAGGCATGGAATTAAAGCAAGGGATGGAATGGGTATATTTTAAGGGATGATATATTTTAACAACATTACAAATATTTTAACAATAGTCAAAATGAAGCCAAAATGATTTGTTTTACATACCTAGATGGTCATTCAAGTAGACCATCAGAATTACTTCTAATATTGATGGTTTCCATTAACTTGTCATGCTTAAAGTAAGGAAAGAGGTATCGTACCTTTGATGATTTCTTTCTTGGCATTGTTTTTAGTTGGAGGTTTCTACCAATAACCAAGTTTGTAAAGTGGTATATGACTTGACTTGGTGTATAATCTTGAAATACATAACCACCTTTATTTCTTGTTCTTTCATCCTGTGTCATATATTCTTCTTTAATAACCATCGACCCAATAAAAAATTCAATGCCTTCGAAGTTTGTTACTGATCACATGAGGGTATGGTTTCCCTCTAATCATTGTTCTAGCCAATAATTAGTGCCCCATTCATTATATCTTGGGGAAACCACTGGGTATATGTTCCCTGCAAAAAATGGAGTTCCAAAATGTGAGTCCACTTAATGACCAAAGCGTAAAACATTAATTCTAGTTATTCGAAATTTAATAGAAGGATTCAATGAACCTGACAGTATGAGATTTGAGACATGATCATAATATGTTGAAATAATTGATTGGTATTCCTCCAATTGGGATAATTCCATAGTTATAATTCCATCCATTGTATAATCATCTCCAAGCAAATCCTCCGTCATCTAGTCATCCACAAAAGTTGTCTTGATGACATATTGTTTGGATTTCTCTATAATGAACTCTTGCGCTTTGCTTCTAGTGATGGAGGAGAAACAATAGCAACATATATTCCGCAAGAAATTGGATTTCCCTCTTCTAAAATCCTACGCCTTGACATACATAACTTCGATTTTTCTCTTTCTTCTTCTACCTTTTCAATCAATTTCTTTTTTCTCGAGGACTTTCTTTCTCAAATTTGGTGGTTCCCCATGTTTAAATATAAAAAATGGCTTCCAAAAACCAACCACAAATTTGTCTTTGTATTATGTGATAAGGCACAACCTGTTGGATTATTGAGAGGGTGGGTGAATTAGTAATAGCGTAATTATAATCATTTTTATTCAAATGCTATATCAATGTGGAATTATTATCCAATAACGAGCAGTAAGAAATAAACAATCACACACATACATAGTACACCAGTGTTTTACTTGGAAACCCAAATCGGGAGAAAACCACAGAATGCTTTTTCTTATATGTCTTGAAGAATTACATTCATTGGAAGCACCAACTTCCTTTTTTTTCCAGCTGCAACTGGAAGGAGGCTCCAACCCCCTAGTTTCTCAGGCTACAACCTGAGGGAAGCTCCAACTCCCCAATTCTCTGGCTACAACCAAAAGGAGGCTACAACCCCCAATTTTCTCCAGCTACAACTAGAAGGTGGAAGCAACCACCTGTCCTTGCCCCGTCCTGCCACCCTGAAGTAGAAGTAGAATGATGGAACCACTGTCACACTATCACTGTGAGATATACCATTGTAAACCTGTACTAATAAATCTGAACCATGCATCAACCTGTACCATAAACAAGTGCATCCAACCATGTACCAAGTATGTATCAATCATGTGTCAACTACTCATCAACTATGAATCATCAATATGTACCAACATCATCAACTATACACCTCATGTATGTGCGCCAACTCATCAACTACTTGTCTCAACCATGTACTCAACATGTACCACAACCAAAAGCCCTCATCAATTTCATCATCCAAATCTGATTTGTAGCTTTGTAATAGGCCAGGTGTATATGATCACATTCCTGCAAACCTTCCTTGACTTTAAAAACAAGAGACTAGCATTTTCATCAAACTTTTCTTTAGTCTCACATGCCTAGTTTTGGATTAGTCAACAACCCTAACTTAAAGTAATCATAACTTTGAACCTGTAATGTATAAAGATATGAAACTGATAAACAATGTTCTTCAGTGTATATTATGCAATTCCTCCAAGTTTCACTACTTGGAACCTCTCAAAAAAGGAGTTATAACAAAAATAACATACCTTGCTGAATTCTAGTTTATTCTAGAGAGCGACCTTGTAGAGCGTGCCCTGCACAAAATATTTGGTGAATTGATCTAAAACTATTACACAAAATACTACAGACTGTACCCTAATGAACACATTTGTTCTTACTGAATTTGGATATGTTATGAAGAAGTTATGACTTTTTTACCCGAAACACCTGATTTTGACTAGTTTTAGGACTGGCCACAAACCCTATTTTCCACAGAGTGTAACTCCCAAAATACAACGACCCACAATCGTAATTTTTTACCACAGATACTTGGATATGTTTTCTCACTTTCATAGAAATTTCATGGTCTGAATCATTATAGAAAAAAAATTATAGTAAAAATGGTGAGATGACCTGTAAATAACATACAGGTTCTGGTGAGATGACCTGCAAATAACATAATTTATCCTTCCTTTCATTTCGGCCTTCTTTTCTTCACCTTCCCTCAGAATTCTGGTTTAGATATCCTTGGTTACCTCAAAAACATATATATATTCAATATTCTCAAGTTTGATTCAAATGAGAGAGCTTTGCCTCTTATTTATACTCTCCAAGTAGCTTCCTTAAAAACATCTTCTAGGTCACTTGGCCCACTTTCCTTATTTTAGGGTTGGGTCCACTTCTAATTTATCCATTAAATTTATTATTAAAATAATTTATTTTGTATTCACTTTGAATTATAATACACTCATCACTTCACTTTATTATTTACCTTTTAAAATCTCTTAAACCACTTTGACTACTTTGACCTTTTGGGGCTTCTAGATGACATATGAGGGTCCTCCAACTTCGGAAGGCCATAACTCTCAAATCGTGAGGAGTTATGTGACGTTTTACATACCACCAGAAATGGAATGACATGTACTATCCATATAGAATATTATTATATGAAAATATAGCATAACTCATACCATTACCCATCAAACAAACTTGGGTCCATTACCCAAACCTAGGGTCTCCAACTTCTCATGGCCATAACTCTCTAACTGTGAGGAATTATGTGATGTTCCACATACCACTGGAAATGACATGACAAGCACTTTCCATCTAGGATATTTTCCCTGACAAATTCACTTTCCTTCATCTCATTATTCCACAATTAAGCATGGGTTCTCTTACTCCACAAAGCATCTTTCCGTGAGGGTTTTCACCATAAGGGGACCACTTTGGATATCATCCATATTTACTTATTATCAACCATGAAAAAATAATAATGAGTCATATTTACATCAAACAATATTGGGTCCATTACCTAAACCTTTGTGCTACAGGGCTTTCTTCAAGGGTTGACATCAATGACAACCAACCTTAATCAACAATCTCCCCCTTTCGCATTGATGTCAACACTTTGATGCAATACTGAAATCATATCACTCATGCTCCCCCTGGAACCATGCCTTTTTCCTCTGCATCTGATAAATTGGCTCCCCTTGGAACCATGCCTCTTTCCTCTGCATCTAATAAATCTACTCCCCCTGGAACCATGCCTCTGTCCTATGCATCTGATAAATCTCTCCCCCTTTGTCATCAATGGAAAAGGTATCTTTCAATCCGGGGCTGCTCCCCCTGACAGAATGTCCTCTTATGGTGCTTCCTCATGTACATATAAGACATATAAGATAAGAATTCAAAAAACATTCATTTTTGGAGTATAAATAACTCCAAGTCTTTGGCGAAGATATTCAAAGGCTTCCTGTGGAAGTGGTTTTGTAAATATATCTGCCACTTGTTCTTTTGTGCCCACATACTCAACTTTGATGTTGTTTTCTGCAACCTGTTCCTGTAGAAAATGATACTTGATTGGAATGTTCTTTGTCTTGGAGTGCATCACCGGGTTTTTTGAGATATTGATGGCACTTGTATTACCACAATATATTGGAATGGGCTCATCATACTCAACCTGTATATATGTCAAAGTTTGTTTCATCCAAAGGACCTGTGTACAACATGTTGCTGCTGCAATATACTCTACCTCGACTGTAGATAGAGATACCGATATTGTTTCTTGCTTAGCCATGATACCAAACACTCACCTAAGTAGAACGCTTCTCCACTGGTGCTTCGTCGGTCATCGATACAACCTGCCCAATCTGCATCTATGTAGGCAATAAGTGATAGATCTTTTTCTTTTGGATACCATAATCCAAACTCTTATATTCCTTTGAGATATCTGAAAATCCTCTTTACTGCTAATACATGTGATTCCTTTGATGCTGCTCTAAATCATGCCACCTGTCCAAATGCCTGCATTACATCTGGTCTGGATGCTGTCACATATAGTAGGATTCCAATCATTGACCTATATTGCCTCTGATCTATAAACTTTGAATCATCATCTTTTCTCAACTTACAACTGGTTTTGCATGGGAGTGATAATTGGTTTGCAATCTTCCATTCCGAACCTCTTTAGCATTTCTCTGATATACTTGGTTTGAGAAATAAAAATTCCTTGGTTGATTTGACGTATCTGAAGTCCCAGAAAGAAGGATAGTTCTCCAAGTAACGACATTTCAAATTCATTATGCATGTCTTTTGCAAATTTCTGGCTTAACCTGTCATCATCACTACGAAAAATAATATCATCAACATAAACTTCAATTAATAAAATATTACCTTGACTTACCTTGATGTAGAGGTTGCTATCTACACTTCCTTTTCTAAACCCTGCCTGCTGCAGATACTTATCCAGTTGGGAGTACCATGCTCTAGGAGCCTGTTTTAGACCATACAAGGCCTTCTTTAATTTACACACATAGTCTGTGTTCTCTGACAACTGAAATCCTTCTGGTTGTTCAATGTAGACTTCTTCTTCAAGTTCCCCATTCAAAAAAGATGATTTTACGTCCATATGATATACTTTAACATTTTTGGAGAATGCATAAGCTAAAAGCAATTTATTGCTTCCATTCTGGCAACTGGGGAAAATGTCTCTTCAAACTCGATTCCTTCAATCTGTGCATATCGTTTACATACCAATCTATATTTGTTCCTTGTAACATGTCCATCTTCATTCAATTTATTCCTGAAAACCCATTTTGTGCCAATCACATTCTTATTCTTTGGTCTTGGAACCAATTCCCAAGTGTCATTTTCTCTATTTGATCCAACTCTTCATCCATGGCTTTATTCCAAAATTCATCCTTGCTGGCTTCTTCAAAACAGTTTGGTTCAATTGTAGATAAGAGTGCTAGGTGTCTTTGTTTTGGTGAACGAATTTTTCTTCTAGTCTCAACTCCTGCATCTTTGTTTCCAATAATTTGATCTGAAGGATAATTTTTCTATACTCGTTTGCTAGGTGTCTTTGGAGATACTTGTTGAACTTTCTCTTCTACTTCTATCAGATTCTCTTCATCTTCATCTTCATCTTCCTCTTCTTATTCCTTTTCATATTCTTCTTCAAAAAGTTGTTCCATTGATTTGTTTTCTTCTTTCTTTGATTCTGGTCTGCTTGTTTCATCAATTGTTACATTGATGCTTTCCACAACTTTGTTTTATCTTAGATTGTAACACTTGTATGCTTTCCTTGTACTTGAGTAACCAACATGTATTCCTTTGTCCACACGAGAGTCAAACTTTCCCATTCTGCCATCTTCTCTTTTGATGTAGCATTTGCTTCCAAAAACTCTGAAGTGCTTGACATTTGTTGGTCTTCCTTTCCATAGCTCGTAGGGAGTTTTATCAGTGTTGTTTCTGAGCATTACTCTGTTTTGAATGTGAACTGCTGTATGCACTACCTGTGTCCAAAAAATATCTGTCAACTTTGAATCCATTATCATTGTTCGAGCCATTTCTTGTACTGTCATGTTCTTTCTTTCAACAACTCCATTATGTTGAGGTGTCCTAGTGATGAAGAATTGTCTTTTTATTCCATGATTGCTGCAGTAGTCCATAAATTCCTTTGAGGTGAATTCTCCTCCATTATCCGATCTTAAGCATTTGATTCTTGAATCCATCTCATTTTCAACCATTTCCTTGTAGATCTTGAAAT
>ML789889.1:527449-545881 GCA_009831015.1 Picea engelmannii | reverse complement strand
GTGGGTTGCTTTTCCCAAAACTTCCCTCTTTACAAATAATCCTTAGTTAACATTCAACATTTATTCATTACCCATTGTTTTCATTTATAACCAGTTAGATGAGAACATATATCAGCAATATATAATCATCAATTCATCACTACAAGGAACACAAAGAACACAAGATGTATGTACAATTTTTCTTTTTATTATGGACAACAATCCAGGGGTTTATCAACAACAACTGAATAGAGTACAACTCTACAAGAGCACCAACTCTATAATGAAAGACTCATCTTACACCCTCCACACCAATTGAGATGAGGCAACAATCCTCAACATATATCAATTTGTCCATAGGTACACGACCCGTTAGTAGTGCAACCTCTGTGTGCACGTGCTCTAGCTCACTACAACACGCGTATGTATGCGTCCAGTGTATACAACAGCTTGTGTATACCTTCTGAGTTGTTTAGTGTTTATCCTTCAATATCAACTCAAATCATCTGCAACCAATATATCATTATGTTCTATCTCTGACTGTCCAATCTGACCACCATCTAGTCACAACATCTCCAAGCTCTCTAATAGCTTGCTCATGCTCCACAATAGATCAATATGAATGCTATCTAAAACATGTATATCTAGTATACCATAGCAATCATGTCACCACTGAATCTAAAGAGTACTTCTCACTCCATCAACCAAATCATCCAAACTGAAACATATCATAGAAGTCATACCAAGAATGCCCTAAGAATTCACAACACATCAAACAATAGTATCCATCAAGACAATAATGTAACCATACTAGTGTCTCAGTGATAGATCCGAGGACATAGAATGCATATCTAGAACCTGCCTCATCATCCAAGAGCTTGGGACCAACTCAAACACAAATCTCCATGATTTTATTCACCATACGCCCCTTTTCTTCATACATCCCACATACATACTCATCCTATACACATCCAACCTATGTATACCTCAATGTATACACACCCTATACACAGACATCCCACGTATGCATAAGAAAATAGGGTTTTTTGTGAATCTGAGAATTTTTCCGTCAAGATCTCTGACATTGCCAAAACTTTGATGTGTCCATGAGATCCTCCTATCACTCTCTTCCTCAGAATATATCTTCAATCATGCTCAAGATATCCACCCGTTCAACATGGTTCCTCCAACCGTTCTTCTAGGATAACTCAATCCACAAAGCGTCTTCCCATGAGGGCTTTCACCATAAGGGGACCACTTTGGAGTTCATCCATTTGTGCACCTTATCAATCATGATAAGACAATAATGAGTCATATTTTCATCAAACAAACTATGCATCATCATGTATCAATGTCAACTCATTGATCCATCTTCATCTATGCATCATATCAATGATCCATCTTTATCAATTGGTTTCCACTTTGACATCTATCATTCTCATCAAGGACAATCATCAATCAATCAATTACTTGACATCAATCAATCAAACCATTTTCATCATTGACACATGATCCAACAATCTCCCAAATAATCAAACCATTGGCATCAATGAAAACATGATCCAACAATCTCCCTCTTTGGCATTGATGGAAATACCAACATTGATGTCAACAACAATTACCAATTATTGATGTCAACATGTAGATAAGGCATGCTCTACATTAATAGTCAATGTGACTATCTCTCGACATCAATCTCTCCCCATCAATAGACATCAATCACATCAATGTGATTAACTCTCCCCCTTTGAGATCAATGGAAAAGGTCCATTCTCCTCTTGGGGATGCTCCCCCTACTTGAACTCTCCTCGGGGTTTCTCCCCCTGTTTGAATTCCTTTGATCTTCCTTTGAATAATCTCTCCCCTTTTGAACAATGGATATCACTCTGATGTAATGTTGAAGATACATCAAACATACTCCCCCTGTGACCATCGCCCCTCCTGGAATTATGCCTCTATGCTCTTTATTCAAATATAGGGCTCTTTTCTAGGTATGCATTTGATAAATATCTCCTCCTAGAATCATGGGAAGAATAATGACTCCCCCTAAGGGTATGTATCACCCTTTCTTCTCTGCAAGATGAACAATATGCTACCATATGAAGATCCTTGGACCTGTTCATCCATCAAACTCATGGCATTCCAAGCATCATGAAGAAAACGATATGTCAATGATGAAATAAAGAATCATGAACAATATATCAACCAAGTACATCATGTACCAAAATGTGCCCACAATGCACAAAACCCATGTACATCAACCATGTGCAAAAATATATCATCCATGGAATGTATCAACCATATGCCTCTATCAACATGCCAACATGTGCATCTACCAATATGACAACCATGTGCATCTACCAATATGCCAACATGTGCATCTATCAACATTACCATCTATGAGTGTACCATCATGCATCATCACTTGCACCAAGCAAGTATATCAACCTTGCATCAACAAGCTATGAATCCCCAATGATGTAAAACATGATTATCAACTCAACTCACCCACTACATGTCCCAATATGTAGTCCAACCACATGAAAAATGCATGCACCATGATATCCAACGATACCATATGCTTCCAATAATACATCATAAGATATATCAATGAAACTTCAATTATGTACCAGCCATGTACCCTAACAGATTATTTTACATAATCCAATAGATGAGAATTTGATCAACATCAATCCATACTCATGGGTTAGTGCCATGCACCCAAAATTTATTTTATATCATAACCTTGTGTGATCTAACTTAGAACCATGAAAACATGCATCAAATAGTGTCAGAACCTACAATAAACAATCTCAGACCCTGCAACACAGAGCTATACCATCACATCAAGCTGCAACCCTTGTGCATATCCCTTTTCCTTAGGCTTCACCACATATATGCGGTCTGCTTCACAACAGAGTGCGTGTGTACGCGACCTATGCAAGGTCAGATAGTGTATGTATGCGAATGTCGCCACTATTACCCATGTATGCCTCAATAGATGCCTTACTTAATCTTCCCTTTAGTCTTTCATTCTATTTTGGCTTCTTTGTCTTCTTCACCCACTTCTGTAGATGACCCTTCTCCTTAGAACTTGAGCTCTGAGCATCCATATTTTCAAATATGTCTCCCTTTCTTACTTCATTCCTTCTTCTAGCCATGCTATGTGAAGTCCTCATCATGGAATTTCTTCTTGTGTTCCATCACTCCTGGGATTTGTGGCCAAATCCACTACAGTTGTAGCATCTCATGGAGTTACAACAAACAACAATATGTCCTACTTGATCACATCTCCTTTAATAAGATCTTCCATTATATCTCCTTTCATAAGATCTACATTCAAAATATTTGTAACCATATCCATTACATGAATAACAATACCCCTGAAAAATACTTGAATACCTTTGCTTTGGTGTCCCAATAATGGCTTCTTGATGTCTTCCTTTCTTTGTTCTTTTGAAATCTTCTTCGTCTTGTGTAGATGGTTGTTTTGCAACATTGTCTTCCTTCTTTGATGAACTTACCTCATTCTTCTTTGAGGTTCTTGCTTCAACATGTGTACCTTCTCCTTTGTATCCAAGACATGATTTATCACATGGTGATCTTTGACTTTCCAATATCTCATCCAAGATTCTTGAGCTATTCAAGAATTTGTTTGACTTCTCTACCTTCTTTCTAAGGTCAACAATTTCAACTTCTAGCTTACAACATGACTCTTCCTTTTCATTTATTTGAATCTTCAATAGTTCATATATTATTTTGGCTTCTTCAATTTGGGTCTTGCGATGAACAATGGTTTAAAAACTTTTGCTAATCTCATCATCTATATTCATGTCTTCTTTTCCATTCTTTAGTCTTGTGATTTATTCTTCCTTTTTATTGCTTTCTTCTTGTTCCTTGATCATTTATTTTAACTTCAAGATGTGCCTTTGACTCCTCCTAAGACACTTCTTAGTGTTATCCGAAAGATAGTTATAGTGTGTATAAAAATGATCACTTATATATCTATATAAACCTTCTTCAACTTCCTTTTGAAGTTTTAATATATTTTCTTCTATTATTTTCATGGGATAATTACCATAAAACTTTACAAAAACTATTTCTATATGTTCTTCTTCACTTGTAGAGAAAAATTCATCATCATCATCATTGCAATCAAGTGATTTTGAGGGTTCTTTACCTTCATTTGAAGTATCTTCAATATCTTCCTTTTTGCCAACATCAACACATAATTCTTTGCCTTCATCTTCAAGATCTTCCTCTGTGCTATCATCACTTGATTCTTTATCTTCACTTGAAATGTTTTCAAAATAACATTTAGAAACAATGCATTCAAGAGTTTTTGATGATTCTTTACCTTTGATGATCTTGATGGAGTGGTCTTCAATTTTTTCCTTCTCCTTCTTGCTTTGATATGTATCCTCCATATTTAGCCATAGATCCTTGGTGGAAGTGCATTGTCCCATGCTCTTTTTGATAGGGATTGAGAGTCCACTAAGAATGGTCTTGAGAGGCAATGCATCATTCCTCTTTCCTTCCCTTTGAGTTGCAAACCTTGACTTGTTCTTCAATGGAACCGATCCACCAATGTCTGCCTTCCAAATAGTTTCTCCCATTGTCTTTAAATATAATCTCATCTCTATTATCCAAGTAGAATAGTCTTCCTCATCAAGAATTGGAACTTCATTATCCATATGTGTGTCTATGGATCTCCTTCAAGCTTGTTAAGGCTTGTAGTGAAGGCCTTCTCTGATGCCAATTGTTGGACAGACCTACCACACTTAGAGGGAAGGTGAATGAGTGTGGGGATATTCTTCCAAAACTTCCCTCTTTACAAATACTCCTTAGTTAACATTCAACATTTATTCATTACCCATTTTTGTCATTTATAACCAGTTAGATGAGAACATATATCAACAATATATAATCATCAAGTCATCACTACTAGGAACACGAAGAACACAAGATGTATGTACAATTTTTCTTTTTATTATGGACAACAATCCGGGGGTTTATTAGCAACAACTGAATGAAGTACAACTCTACAAGAGCACCAACTCTATAATGCAAGAATCAACTTACACCCTCAACACCAACTGAGATGAGGCAATAATCCTCAACATATATCAATCTGTCAATAGGTACGTGACTTGTTAGTAGTGCAACCTACGTGTGCATGCACTCTGGCTCACTACAACATGCGTATGAATGTGTCCAGTGTATACAACAACCTGTGTATACCTTTTAATTTGTTTAGGGTTTATCCTTCAATATCAACTCAGATCATCTGCAACCAATATATCATTATGTTCTATCTTTGACTGTTCAATCTGACCACCAGCCAGTCACAACATCTCCAAGCTCTCCAATAGCTTTCTCATGATCCACAATAGATCAATATGAATGCTATCTAAAACATGTATAAACATCTAGTATACCATAGCAATCATGTCACCACTGAATCCAAAGAGTACTGCTCACTCCATCAACCAAATCATCCAAACTGAAACATATCATAGAAGTCATACCACGAATGCCCTAAGCATTCATAACACATCAAATAATATTATCCATCAAGACAATAATGTAACCATACCAATGTCTCAGTGATAGATCTGAGGCCATAGAATGCAGATATGGAACCTGCCTCATCATCCAAGAGCTTGGCACCTTCTCAAACACAAATCTCCATGATTTTATTCACCATATGCTCCATGTCTTCATACAACCTGCGTACATACTCACCCTATACACATCCAACCCGTGTATACCTCAATGTATACACACCCTATACACAGAAAACCCATGTATGCATCAAAAAATAGGGTTTTCTGTGAATATGAGAATTTTTCCATCAAGATCTCTGACATTGCCGAAACTTTGATGCATCCATGAGATCCTCCTCTCTCTCTCTTCCTCAGAATATATCTTCAATCATTCTCAAGAGATCCACACCAATAAGATGCTCTCACAAGAAGCTCTCCATCAATACTCCAAAAGATATTCACAAGAGGCTCTCAATTGATCCACAAAAGGGATGATCTACAAGAGACCATAGCTATCTTATTTATAGTTTCACCCTCTAGGTTACTTAACCCATTTCTAGGTCACTTAACCCATTTTTCTTATTTTAGGGTTAACCACTTTCCATAAATAGAAAGTTCTCCAATATTTATCATTTAAATATTCCTTCTTGATTTTGTCACCTTACTTTATCATTTAAATAATCTTTCTTGATTTTGTCACTTCTCTTTATTATTTAAATAATGATTTCTTCTTTGAGGTCACTTTGACTTCTTTGACCTTGGGGGCTTCAAGTCTTCATATGGGGGTCCTCCAAATTCATAAGGTCATAACTCTCAAACCATGAGGAGTTATGTGACATTCCACATACCACCGGAAATGGCATGACAAGCACTATCCATCTAGGATAGTTTCACCAACAACTTGATTGATCTTCATCTCATTATTTCACATACAAGCATGGGTCCTCCAACCGTTCTTCTAGGATAACTCAATATGCAAAGAATCTTCCCATGAGGGCTTTCACCATAAGGGGACCACTTTGGAGTTCATCCATTTGTACACCTTATCAATCATGATAAGACAATAATGAGTCATCTTTTCATCAAACAAACTATGCATCATCATGTATCAATGAAAACTCATTGATCCATCTTCATCTATGCATCATATCAATGATCCATCTTTAGCAATTGGTTTCCACTTTGACATCTATCATTCTCATCAAGGACAATCATCAATCAATCAATTACTTGACATCAATCAATGACATCAATCAATCAAACTATTTGCATCAATGACACATGATCCAACAATCTTCCAAATAATCAAACCATTGGCATCAATGACAACATGATCCAATAGTGTGTCCAACATAAGGTACATTATGCATCTCTTTTAAAATTGTACTCAATTCAGGAGAATTGGATACATAAATTATGTTCTTGTACTAGATAATTCCATCAATTCCCAATTCATATTCTTCAACTTTCTGTTGCATTTTGTCTTGTTGTAATTTCGTTACCAATTCCATATACTGCAAATAATATTTTGTTTCCTCAGAAATTATGCCTTTAATATCAATTTGATACATGATAATGGTTGTAGGATGCAATTCATGCAATCTCCTACTAAGTGCATCAACCACTTTGTTCTCCTTTCCTTTGATGTGCTTAATATCAAAGTTATACTCATAGAGGAATTCCAACCATCTACTCTGCCTAGCATTCAAAGTTGGTTGGTCAAGAAAATATTTCATACCATTATGGTATGTCCTCAGTTCAAACCTCATTCCCATGAGGTAGTGCCTCCACTTCTTCAAGGCATGCACTAAGGCTGCCAACTCCAAATCATGAGTGGCATAGATCCTTTCATGCTCTTTCAATTTCTTGGATTCAAAACATATCACAAACCGATTTTGACTAAGGACTCCACCAAGTCCTTCTTTGCATGCATATGTGAAAACCACAAAATCTTCATTTGGATCATAAATCCTCAGAATTGGAGCACTGGTTAACAACTGCTTCAATTGTTGGAAGCTCTTTTCACACTCTATTTTCCATTGAAACTACACCCCCTTCCTTTGCAAGGAAGTGATGGGGTGAGCAATTCTCGAAAACCCTGCAATGAATATTCTCTAGTAGCCAGCTAGACCCATGAAGGATCTAACTTCTGTCACATTCTTATATGTTTTCCACCCTTTGATGGCCTCAATATTTTCATGGTCCATTGATATCCCTTCTTCGGATATGATATGCCCCAAATAGTGAATTTGGTTTTGATAAAATGAGCACTTTCTCAGTTTGGCATACAATTGGTTCTCTCTTAGAACTTGTAACACCATCCTCAAATGATGATCATGTTCTTCTTTAGACTTGGAATATACAAGGATTTCATCCAAAAAGACAGTGACAAACTTGTCTAAATATTCCCTGAAAACACCATTCATTAAGCACATGAAAATAACTGGTGCATTTGATAGCCCAAATGGCACCACTGTGAATTCATAATGACCATACCTTGTCCTGAAGGCGGTCTTGTTGATGTCTTCATCTCTAATCCTTACTTGATGATATCCTGAACTGAGATCAATCTTTGAGAATATCCTTGCATCCTTTAACTGATCAAAGATATCATCATTCCGTGGCAAAGGATACTTGTTCTTTATAGTCACTTTGTTCAATTGTCTGAAATCGATGCACAATATCAATGTCCCATATTTATTCTTCATAAACAAGAGTGGGGCACCCCAAGGTGACACACTTCAATGTATATATCCCTTCTTCAGAAGCTCATCAAGCTACATTTGCAACTCCTTCATCTCCGGTGTAGTCATTTTTTAGGGAGTCTTTAATATTGGAGATGCTCCAGGCATCAAATTTATAGATAAATCAATATCTCTCTTTGGGGGTAGTCCCGGTATCTCCTTGAACGCATCCTCAAAATATTTCAGGACTGCATGGTCCTCCATATTTGGCACCTTATCTTTAGGTGCTTCCTCCATATGAGTTGAAAATAATTGGCAGCCCTTCATGTAACACTTCTTCAACTGCATTGTTGAGATCTCTTGGACAGTAACTGCCATAGGATTCCCTTGGAATTCTCTTGGGTTCCCTTCCTCATCCAAAAAAGTAAATTCCTTGTTATGACGGTCTAATACAACATGATGTTCATCCAACCAATCCACACCAATTAGATAGTCATAGAACCCAATGGAAGGATTTTCAAATCTGCCTTAGTAATTATCCCATTCATGTCCACTAGACATGATTTAACCAAATCAACAACTTTTCTCTTGGTTCCTATAACCAATTGATCCAAAAATGATCTTTTAAAGACTTGGTTGAGTTTTAAGCATGTGTTAAATTACCACTTAGGAATTAAGAAAAGAATAATATATTAATGAAATAATATTGAATCCATCATAAAGAATGAATATCATAAAGTAAAAAAAAGGAACAACAAACCATAACAGAAATCTTGATAATGAAGTTCGGTAAGGTTGCCTACGTATCTAGGACTTTGTCTCAGTGGGGGAGTTTTTCTTATTAATATTCAATGCTTCAAAAGTACATCAAAAATGCATCAGAAGGATTAAAAAATAGCTTATATCTTTTATTACCGACCTCACGAATCCAACACAACTGATGGCATTGAAAAAGGCTGAGCGTAGCTCCCGGAATTGGCCTCCAAAGTTTGCTTCCTCAATGGTTTCCCTGCATAAAAATGGCTTAGGATTTCAAAAAATTCATCATTTTGTTGTCTTTGAACCTTCTTGGATTGTCAAAAACCTATGATTTATATACATCTTGATTTAGGGATCCTATCCCAACTTCCTCCCAAGATATGGCCTCAAATCGGGCTCCAGATCCACCAAAAATAGGCAAAATCCAATAAAATTAGGCTAAAATTAACATAAAATCATATTATATAGTTAAAAAACCCACATTGGAAATTTTTTTGTGTGAAACCCGTTTTCTCTAGGCTCCTAGTCACCTGGGAGTTTCCATATTGCCTCAGGCTAGGCGGTAACTGTTAATCCTTGGTCTTAAACTATTGCATTGGTCGTATGCATGTCCATGTGGCCAAGTGTTAGCCACCCCCGCGCTCTGCTCCCACTCTTAGTGCCTGGTCATATGGAGTGACATGTGGCCTTGGTCAGTTGGGCTAGCCCCCCGCTGACCGGGGTTTACCCCCAAATATTTCCAACCTACAATTCAAAAGAATAGTCAGATTTATGGTTAAACAATCCCCACAGTAGCCCGGTCGGTCCATCATTTGTTGCGAGGTATTTGGTTGGAGGATTGGTCGGAGGTAAAAATAATTTGGCCTAGCCAACATTTTCTAAATCTGGGGTGCCACATGGAACCTTATGATTGGGCCACGTGTCACCTCTATATTGGCCCATACAATCCAGTCAACGCACAGTCATCTTCCCAATCAACATGCACAATCATCATCCACATCACCTACCACATCAGAATCCATAGTACCACGTCACCCTACCACGTTAGCATCTGTACTACCACCTGTCATATATATTGCCATGTGTTGGAATATCATTGGGCCATGTCAACATTCCATATAGCCACATGTCATGTCCGTACAATGTCACGTGTCACCTATGTACAGTGCCACATGTCACTTTTTACTTGTCCACATCATGCCTAAAAATTACAAAAATGAGTGACACATGTCACCTTCTCATGCTGCCATGTGTCTCTATTGATGTCATCATGACCTCACTGCCACATCATGCCGATGTCAGTAGTACAACCTGTTGACTTGTTTTCCCTGTTTGGGAAATTGATCAGAACACAATAACTTTCGCATACAATGTCCATTTTCGGAAAACAAAATATGGCTGGAATTGGCACAACGAGCCCGACGCAATGGCCCAGGTTTCGTTTGATAATAAGACAAAACAATTTAGGATTTCCTGGATCCATTTTGGATCATGCCTCCCCACTAAGACCTTTTGGTCCTCCAAATGGGTATTAATGAGTCATCAAGTGAGGGATATGACACCCCACTTGTCCTTTGTCTTTAAACTTTGTCCTATGCACCTGTCAAATCATAATCAATTGCAAAACAACCATGACAAATTAAAGAATATTGTTAGCCACTTGAACTCGTTCACATCTTACTGAAGCCACTACCATCCATGTTGAAAACATTAGCAATGATAACATCAGAAATATGACTGCAAATGAACTAATATGTTTGATGTTCTTGCAAAACATTAGCTTATCTTGAAGCAAAGTATTATTTAATTTCCATTCCACAACCATCTCATGTTCATGCTTAAGATCAACTACTTTACTTGGCACAATTATAGGTGTGTTTCTTGCATAAGCATCCTTCCTTAATTGTTCCATTATTTGAAGAGATTGATTTTCTTTTAAGTGATGAGCATGTACAAAATATTCATTGCCTTATTTAGTTAAGTGATATTCATTATGTTCCATGTAGAAGATTTCTTTGTGATCACATAAATAAGGGTTTCCTAAGACCATTCCACATTCATTTAGTGGCACCACATCACACGTTACCTCATCCACAAACTTTGATGAAATTGCAACTTTAAAGTCCATTGCTTTGTTATGGGAAATTTATGATTGTTGCGTATCCATTTAAGTGAGTAAGTTTTGTGATGTAAATTAGTTATCAATCCAAATTTCTTAACCACTTCCTCTGAATTTAAGTTAGATTGAGATCCACTATCTATCAATGTATTGATCTTAGTATGTTTCATTATGACCCTTATATGAAACAACTTACTTCTTGAATCAGAACCATCACCAATTTTACCTGTCAAACCAACTGATGTGATTTTAGTCTCATCACCTGAATCATACCCCAATTTTGTTGGTCATGTTGTTGTTGCAATTGTTTTCCTCCCTTTCTTCTCTTTGGACCATTTTTGTCTCTTCTTTGGGTGCAATTTCCAGCAATGGTCATCATCATGCCCTTCTTTCTTGCAATTCTTGCAAGAGAGATTATCTTCCTTCACTATCACTGAACTTGCTTTATTTCCATTCCCCTTTCGTTTGTCTTCTTTCCTTGAAGAAGATTCCCCTTATACAACAACTCTTGTTTTCCCTACTTCAATGTATGTTTCTTGAACATAAACCTCATCAACATTAGTAGGTCCAAACATAAATACAATGTTACAGATATGTGCAGGTAAACCTCCTATATACTTCATAAGAGTTTCTTGTGTATGTAATGGAATATTTAACATTAATTCCATCTCATGAAATTCATCTGTGTATTCTTGCATCGTTTGTCCTTTTCTTAGTTTAAGACTTTGTCATTCAATTAAAGTCTTTTCCTTTTAACCTAAAGGATAAAATTGTTTTCTAAGTGCAAAAAAATAATATTGCCATGATGGAAATACATTACCAACTTGCTTTGTACCATGTTGCAACTTACTCTGCCATCAGATGAGTTTGTCCCTGCAAGACGAAGTGATGCCAATTATATTTGGGTTGCCTCATCGTTGATTTGTTGCACACTACAATAAACTTCCATATGTCTAATCCAGTTATCAAGCCTCTCAGCATTGACTTCACCATCATACATGGGAAATTAAAATTTTACATCAAGTTTAAGTAATGTCATGTCATGCTTATATTTATGAGAATTCTTTCTTGCGGTAGAAGTTCCACTTGTACTTGAAGAAGAAGAAGATGATGGAGATGAAGGAGGTGAAGGAGGAGGTTTAGGAGAATCCTCTCCTTCTTCAATTTTATCCCTTTTTGATGATTCCCCTTAAAAATGCTTCTTCCATTCCAAGTAATTACCATATAATACCTTTACCATCTCAGAGATGACAAAAAATGTCTTTTGAAACTCTATCGCGTTCTAAGACATTCCTTCTTCAGATGCCATATTCTCACTTTAAGAAGTACTCTTTCTTGATCCAATATATGTATCTCCTTCTACAAGCTCGTCTTCACCTCAACTTAGCTTTTCCCTGGTAATCATGCAAACTCAAACAACCAATTGTCAAATTGCTCTGATACCACTTGATTCGAAAATGATCTTTTAAAGACTTGGTTGATTTTTAAGCATGTGTTAAATTACCACTTAGGAATTAAGAAAAGAAGAAGATCTTAATGAAATAATATTGAAGCCATCATAAATAATGTAGATAAAAAATTAAACAAATGTAACAACAAACCATAACAACAAGATTGATAATGAAGTTCAGCAAGGTTGCCTATGTCTTTGGGCCTTTGTCTTAGTGGGGGAGGCTTTCTTATTAATATTAAATGTTTCAAAAGTACATCAGAAATGAATCCAAAGGATTAAAAAATGGTATGGTTGTATTCTTCTTGACCTCAAGAATCCAATGCAACTGACAGAATTGAAAAAGGTTGAGCGTAGCTCCTGGAATTAGCCTCCAAAGTTCACTTCCTCAATGGCTTCCCTGCATAAAAATGGCTTAGGATTTCAAAAAAATCTTCATTTTGTTTTATATAAACCTTATTGGATTATCAAAAACCTATTATTTATATAGATCTTGATTTGGGGATCCTATCCCAACTTCCTCCCAAGATCTGGCCTCAAATCAGGCTCCAGATACCCCAAAAATGGGCAGAATGCAATCAAATCAGGCTAAAATCAACATAAAAATCATATTATATAGTTAAAAAACCCACATTGGTAAAAAAATTGTGTGAAACCCCCTTTCTTTGGGCTCATGGTCACCTGGGAGCTTCCATATGGCCTCGGGCTTGGCACTAACTTTTAAGCCCTGGTCTTAAGCTACTGCGCTGGTCATATGCATAAGCCATGTGACCAAGTGTTAGCCACACCTACGCTCTACTCCCGCTCTTGATGCCTAGTCATATGGAGTGAAATGTGTCCCTGGTCAGTTGAGCTAGCCCCCCGCTGACTGGGATTTACCCCCAAATCCCTCCAACCTTCAATTCAAAAGAATAGGCGAGCGTATGGTTAAACAAGCCCCACAGTAGTGTGGTCGGTTCACCGTTTGTTGCGAGGTCTTTGTTTGGAGAATAGGTCATAGGTTCAAACTGCCAAAGGTTAAAAAAAAATTGGCCTAGCCAACATTGGCTAAATATGGGGTGACTCATAGCGCCCTGGGATTGGGCCATGTGTCACCTCTGGATTGGCTCGTATAATCCAGTAAACACACAACCATCTTCCCAGTCAGCATGCACAATCATCTGCCATGTCAACTGCCATGTCATCATCCATATTGCAATGTCACCCTGCCACATTAGCATCCATACTTCCACCTTTCATTCATACTGCCACGTGTTGTACTGTCATTGGGCAACGTTAGTATTTCATATAGCCATGTGTCACATATGTACAATGCCACGTGTCAACTTCGTACGGTGCCACATGTCACTTTTTTACTGGTCCACATCATGCCTGAAAATGACAAAAATGAGTGACACATGTCACCTCCTTGTGATTCCATGTGTCCCTTCTGACATCACTTCCACGTCAAGATGACGTAAAAAATACGTCATGTTGACTGTTGACTTTGATTTTTTTTTGCATGTTTGGGAAATCGATCAGAACACAATAACTTTCGGATACAGTGTCCCATTTTCAGAAAAAATATATATGGCCCGAATTAGCACGACGAGCTCGATGCAATGGCGCGGGTTTCATTCTATTATGAGAAATTTTATTTTTAGGCCTTCTTGGACCCATTTTGGATCACCAACTGTACCAACCAAGACTTATCATGCTTGCTTCTTGGAAAATGAAATATTTCCACTACCTTAGGATCCATATAGCTACGACTAGCTCTTGAATCTATTAAAATATTAAATGCATGGTTATTGATCATACCTTGTACTTCAATCATGTGTGATTGAAACTCTGTTTTCTTGTTGTCTAGGGCTGCATATATCCTAGGTACACTTATGCTCATGTCCTCCATTGTTTCTTTTTGTTGTACATTGTGGACAAATATCACTTTGTCATTTTTGTGAGGACAATCTCTATACTTGTGGTATCCTTTACAGCCCCAACAATGAATGGGTGTCTTCCTTGGCCTTTTCCCACGTACCTCAGCCATTCTATGCTCTCTAAAACATGGTTTTCGTTGAGGACTATTTCTGAAAAAGGGTAGTTTGTTCCCCTTCTGCCTCAATTCCCTCTTAAACTTATTCTTGTCTTCCCAAGAACTTTGGAAAGTAGGATTTCATTTTTGCTAATCATATAAGCACTTTTCTCCCCTTATGGTTTCCTCCAAAGTCTTGGGATCATCATATTGGATCTTGTCACTGATGAAAGATGGTAGCCCAATCAGGTACCTATGAATCTTAACTATCTCATCCCTGATGAAAGAGACATACTTCAACAATTCCAAAAATCTCCTTTCATATTCCTCAATGGTCATGCTGCCCATTTTGAGTTCAAAGAACTCTTTCATCTTTTTATCATAATACTTCTTGGTTAGGTATTTCTTCTCAAAATGCTTCTTGAATTCCTCCCAAGTCACATTTTTCTCTCTAAGGAGTTGCACTTGCACAAGATGATCCCACCACATGGATGTTTTTCCTTTTAGCCAATAGATAGAAATTCTTCCTTCTGCATGAGAAGAGTAGTTATGAAATTGGAAGTACTTCCTCATGCCTAGTAGCCATGTCTTAGCATCTTCATCCTTCTTGTGCTCTCCATCAAAAGTAGGAGGTTCGAGCTTGTTCATTTATCCTTTCAATTCATCGACCCCAGGCATCTTATGCTTCTTGACATGGGATGGACTTGAGTTGTTGTGTGCTCTCTTGTTGGAATTCCTTTAGGAGTGATGGTGATGTCTGCTACCACTCATTGATCTTCCTTTTCCCTCAGGGGTCCCATGGATTCCTATTTTTTGGAGCCACTCTCCTTATCCAACTTATTTTAAATTATGTCCAAGATTTGCATTAACTTCATGTTGAATTCTTCCTACGCTCTTTGGATTTCATAAGACTCTCATTGTCAGCCTTCTGGCTCTGGACATATGTCTGCAATTTTTTGAGGGTCTCAACTAGATTTATGTCTTCCTCCTTTCCTCCTCCATGTCCATTGGAGTTGGTTCCTTCCATAACCAATTGGACATTCATCCCTTTGATTTCATCCTCTTGACTGTAGACTACCTATGTATCATCCATCACTCTGCACTCTGTGTTGATTCTGATATGATAGTTGTTATTTCTGCAAAAATGTGCAGCCAACAAAACTTTTTCAGGCTAACTGTTCTTAATAATTTCATGAAAACACGAACCATTCTGATTCATTAATATATATCATACTTCTTTTATGTTGATTTCCTAAGAAATTGATTGTTTAGATCCAATTTCTGGGTGAACAATTATCTTCTACTTTTTAAGACCTTTCCAATGTCTATTCCCGTGCTCAATTCTGAGTTTTGAGCAGGAAGTTATGGATACTTGAAAAATTATCTTTTCAGTGATGCAATCCTATACATGGATTCTTCCAACTCAGAGTCAAATTGGCTCTTGGATCTATGTTGGATCCCTTCTTCAGGTTTGCAGGCCTTCCTTACTTCTTTAGGTGTAGGTCTGCACAATCAAGAACCTCACGAGATCTTTCTCGAAGCCCTTTCTTTTTCTTAAAACACAATTTCAGTGCTAGCCCCTTTTCTACATCCCCCAAATTCATGTTACCATGGGTTGTGACCTAGAGATAACAAATAGGTTCTTATCCTATACTTCAGCGCTTCCGAGCTCCAAAAATTTGGGGCTTCGAAGGATCTGCATTCATTACTACATTTCCTCTGAACACCAATTCTCCGAATACTTGGAGGACGTACAGATCGATGGTCCTCATTATTTGTTTAGATATATGGTGGATAAGAGCTCCAGGAATATGGGCTTCGACAGTTTCCAAAGAACTTCTCTTCAAATATCCCAAAGTGTTGACTCATGGAGATTCTCTCTCTTGCCTCCACGTGTCATCTCTCGACCAACAATTGAGATTAATTCTGGCCTTCAGGAGTTCTCTACTCATAATAATATATAACTCAATTCCTCTAGAGTACCACTTCTCTGGACCTTGATATCTGTTGCCACGCATACTTCGTGTTCTACAGTCGATATGGACTTCGACCTCCAGGCCTTTGAAAGTCCTTGACCTCAACTGTTTATCCTTTGATTCCTTCAGAATACGAGATCTACTATTGTGCGTCCTCTCCTGATCAATGGTGAGGATTTACTCCACTCTTTGGAGCTTTGGGGGTTTTTCCTTCCTCTCACTTCATTCCTTTCGAACGTCGAATTGGCGAACTCTTGGGGCCTAGTTAGTACTACACACCCGGGTGCTATGTGGAAGATTCCAAGAAGCAGACACGTGGCCCAATCTAAGGGGTGACACGTGTCAAGATCTAACTGGAAAAATCAGCCTTTTAACAACACAAAAAACACTGACCCATGGCACACATCTCGTGTACCCACATCACCCCAGGTGATGTCATCAAGCCACGTCACCTCGATGCTTCATGACTTTGGTACTTCGGAAATCTGGAAGTTCTTCCAATAGTTTTCCCCTGAACACCGAACTGCTCAATTTCTTAACCTCCCAGGGTCCACGTAGTACATTTGTCATTAATCAAGGTATATGCTTACACAAGGTACCTTTTTTTGTATAAATGCATGCACATATCTTTTTATTATTAATAAAATTTTAAAGGAATCACTATATGCCCCCAAAAAACCCTACAAAATATTGAAAAAATGACAAAAGGCCTCCAAATGGATATCACATCTTTGGATTGAGCATTAAGGTTCTGATTCTAGATTCAAAATGAGTACACACAAATTTGCTCACCATTAGAGAAGAAAGTGTCCTTAGAGGGCTCAAAAAATAAAATAACCTGAAAACTTGGACATTAGACTCTCCCTTGTAACAAGTACAAGGTATCAATTTCCATTGAAATGTTTTCCTATTAATAGAGTATATTTTTTTCTCTGGAAAAAATACATTTTTTAGTATGCTTTTGATTACTATTATGTTTATGTTTCATTGAATCATTGATTTATATTATACATCTCTCCTTAAGAATCTAGAGGTTTGGAATTTACCATTGTTGGAAATAATGAAGATTTCTTTTGGTTGTTGTGTGCAAGTACAACTTCAAAACCATTGTAGTAGAAAATCCCTTTTCTTCGTTCCCTCCATATAAAAAGACCATCCATTTGAAGACATTGAAGTGTTTTTAAAGATTCTCTCTTCTTTCACTCTAAGACCCTATCTTCATTTATATCAATTGTTTGGATTGTTTTTCACTTCAAAAGGGTAGACTAGGTTTTGTATGTACATTAGTGTACCATACCATTGGTGGATGTCTATTTGGTCACCCCTTTGCTAAATTGTTGCATACACAACATTGTGACTCCACTATTGATGGATTTTTTATATTCTCAAATTTTCATCCTTAATCGATTGGTTTGGGTTTTTTTTTGTGGGTTTAATTGTTCTGTGGGTTGTGACTACTCTGAAAATCTACAATATGCCACATTTTTGGTTGCAACATGCTTTTGTTTTTGTTTTTTATTTTCTTAACTTCCTCCCAACATCATTACTATTTTCCTTATTCCAATGTTGTAGCATTCTCGTTGTAAGAAAACATGTGTTGCAATGCCCATAATATGAGAAAACCATCGCTATTCATTTTCCAGGGACCTACACTAGTGTATTTGTTCTCTCACAATGTAGTTACTTTTGTATGTCCTTTTTTAGTGTTGTTGCAACTTCATTGTATATTTTTGTGTGCTAATTTGTGTTTTGAGGTTGAAAAAATAAAATAAAATTAGGGATTTTTGAGTTAGCTTTTAGTCTCTTGTTTGACTAAATGTAGCCATTTGTTGTTATATATTTATCAACTATTAGAGAAGAAAGAAAGAACCATATACAATAAGTTTCATTAGTTGTTGATAATTA
>ML789889.1:466782-479442 GCA_009831015.1 Picea engelmannii | reverse complement strand
AGTGTAGAGGTAGTCATGCGAGGAAATGACCTGGACCGTCGGATCTTAGATCATAGTCCCGACAACCGTCAGATCTCGAGAAGATGCGCCGGAGTAAAACTCTAGAGTGTAGAGGATGGATCCTAGCCGTTGATCTCGACAGGACACGTGTCAGCGTTGGGAGGTGTCGGGAATTCTTACCATCGGAGATTTTGAGAGTATAGAACCATTACACATTGAAATCGCGATATGCGATTTCCCGATCAGATCTGGACCGTCCATTGTGCAGGACGCGTGTCATAGGATCCCGTAGAGTCGGGGATCAAGAAATTGGGGTTCTCGAATGCATAGAACTCTTGCCATCTAGAATCGCGATATGCGATTTCCCGATCAGATCTGGACCGTCCATTGTGCAGGATGCGTGTCAGGAGATCCCGTAAAGTCGGGGATCGGGAAATTGGGGTTTTCGAAACAAAAGACTCATACACAAGGAAACCGCGATATGCGATTTCACGAAAGGATCTAAGCTGTCCAACAGCAGGGACACATGGCAGCGGATCCCGGAGATTCGGAGTTCATGGTATCGGAATTTCTGGAGTCGTGCAACTTGTGCACAAAGGAATCGCGATACACGATTTTCCAAAGAGACCTGAATCGTCCATTTGAGGGACAGGTGTCAGGAATCGGATGAAAGTCGCAGATCGGAAAATCAGATTTCTCAAGGTCATGAGAACTAGGACATCATAAGTCCCGAAACCCCGAGGATCTATCCGGGCCGTCCGTCTATGAGGACAGGTGGCAAAGGATTGGGCGCTGTCGGAGTTTTCGATGGTAAGGAAAGCGTGCGACAGGAAATCTCGATCCGCGATTTCCCGATAAAATCTGAGCCGTTCAAATAGCAGAGACACGTGGCAAAGGATCCTAGAAGGTTGGAGTTCGGCAAATCGGGAATCGGCGTATCGGGGATTTCAAGGGCATGAAACACTTGCATTACGAAACCACGATATGCGAAATCCCGATACCATCATAAGCCGTTGATTTAAGGGACACGTGGCGAGCAACAGGAGAGAATCGGGGATTGGGAAATCACGAGTCCCGAGTATATGTATTTTGTGTCATCGCAAACGTCGAAACCCCGATGGAAGGTTAAACGGCTATAGTCATATGGTCAGCGGTCACATGAACCATGGTATAACCATGGGGGCTAGTTAGCGTAAAGACGCATCAAGAGTCCAGGGGACTTGTGCGCCATGAGATTGAAAGGCGCCAAGCCCCAACAAGATTTAAGACTGTGGTCCTGTGAACGTTGTGGTCGTGTTGAACAAGACTTAGCCGGAAGGCCAATACGCTAGGAACACATCAGAGATCGGTGTTTGTAGTTGTCAAGACATCACGGGTGTCAAAACCCCGATAGAAGGAACCCTGAATCCTGGTATAAAGTTAGGGATTGTCATTTGCACTAATACGGGTTTGTGGAGATTTCTCCTGTACGGGAGATTAACCCAAAATTTTTAAAAATTATGATAGTGGGTGTGTTACAGAGTCTAAGGATGGCATTTATCTTTATAAGGAGGAAATGGAAAAGGATCTAAGGTCAAGGTCAAGAGAAAAGATTGTGGAGAAGTAACACTTTAGTTCTCCAATAACTTTCTTTTGAGAAAGAAACGTCTAGAGGTGTAGCGCAAGCTAGGCCCTTGGGGTTCTTACCTCCTTGACCTAAATATGTCGAGGGTAATATCTTGGAAGTAGGGAGGAGTAATGAACTTAGTCCCCCTATCCTCAGACCTAGTGGAGGAGAAGTGCTAGAGAGTAGCCTTGCTAGGCCCTAGCGCATCCCTCTTCCTTAGTTTTAGAAGTGTGATGTCACCTTAGGAATCTAGGGTTAGGTTCCTAGGAAAGTCTAGGTCAACACCTTTAGAAAGTTAGGCTTAAGTTTCTAGAGGTAAGAAAAGGAAAGGAAGCTTGACAAACAAAGAATGAAGAAGTAAATAACTTAGTTCTCCACACTTAGGGTTTTAACATGCAATTTCATAATCTTCCATATACAAGTAAGAAAAATAGACTAGCAACCATAAAAAATGACTAATAACAAAAGTTTATGTACTTATACAAAGAATAATCATGCATCAAGCCACAATTTTCCAAGAGAAATCCTTTTATAAGCTCACTAAGCCAAATAATCCAAGAAAAAGTTAGTGCACACCTCCTTTAAAAGTTAAGTAACCTCAAAATAACACAAGTTTTCAGCCAATAACCCTTAAAGAGGGCCGAATTTTAGACCACACTACTTGTGTGATGAGTGATGATGAAAAAATAAGAGAAATTTCTCTCTATTTATATAATATCAATGACCTTTAATTAAAATTAGGTCATAAAAAGGCTGACCTGGCCAAATTACATCAAAAATCTAGTTTTTACATAAATGAAGGTAATTAAACCCTAAAATCATCTCCAAGGGTGATGTCGTGCCCTTCTAGGGTGATGTTGAGACACTAGTGTGGAACATTGGGCCCCATATGTAAAATGTTTGGCTTCCAAAGGCCCTGGATGATTCCACAAGTGCCAACCAACACACAACTTCCCTCATAAATGAAAACCCTAACTTTGGATGAAGTCCAGGGTCATAATGATGATGTCAGGGGCTCTCAAAGGTCAACATCCAAGTGGAAGAGAAAGATCCCCCTGGTTCTAGGTCTGCTAGAGTGTCTCTAAGGGTAACATCCTTCTTTCTTTCTGGTGCAAGCCTATGATGTCTCCCTGCCCCTGGTTAGGGTCACAACATCCATTTGTGGGCTTTTAGCCCCATGGAGTTTCAAGATAATCATTCTCCCACATGTACATGTCCACCAGGAAAAGTCTTGCAACAATAACACGTACGCTCTCCAAGGGTTCATAAGTCACAAAGATCATAGCAATGTCAATCACATATGATAATAAAATTACCCAAACTTGTGCATCAAACCCCCCTTTACCCAGACAAATTCTCAAAGACATTATGCAGTTTAACAAGTCAAGTTTGGAGAAGGCTTCAGGGTGTCATATTGGGCTAATCCTCCTTACGCTTGGGGTGTTTTCCAGGTGAGAACCAATCTAGGTCATGTAAGTGTGTGTGAGGTGGTGTGGGGGGAAGTGTTTGGGCATGGGGTGCAATGATAACATGGAAATGTAGATCTTACCCATGGGTGCCTTTATAGAAGGTGAGTTGCACCTTGTCATAGATGCAATTCTTTCCTATCCCGTTCAATGCCTTTTATTCTTAGTTTTATTGATTTTTTATCTTTTTCTTTTATGCTTCAAGGGAAGAGTTGAGGGACACTGTCCTAGCTCAGTGACCAGAGGTGACATTGTTACCCACAAGCATTTCATGGAGATGAGAAGGTTGGCTCGTGATGAGACCCCCTTTCTCTTGGCTATGCCACCAAGAGCCACTACCCTGGTTTGGTGACTAGATGGATGGTAGTGTCATACCGCTACATTCCCATGGCCATAATAGGTCGGCTCATGATGAGAACTCCCATCCACCAACTAATACGTTAAGAATTTATTTATTTTAAGGGTTCCCTTTTCTTAATGAGAAGCCTCTTACTGTTTTCTTGGGAATCCTTGGGTGGAACATCTCAAAGGTTTCATTTTGGATTTAAAATTTTGTCATCTACTTTTACCCTCTGCGCCTTTATCCCCTTCTTCCCACAAGGTAAGGTACAATCCTTCCTAGTGTGGAAAACCCATGCCCGAACAAAGGTAGGGTAATATGAGAGGAGTAAGGATGGAAAGTGGTAATTATGAAGGGAATGAATGATGACCTTTCATAGATCCACCCAGTGGCAACCCATCCTAAAGGGAGATTAACTTACTAGGGCATCATGTCACCCTTCCAGGTATGAACAAGTGAAAGAGAATAATTTCCAAGAAAAGGTTATGAAATGAAGGAGAAATCAATGCAACATATTCGGGTACTTCAATAATCAGAGTGACACATACTATGATACCCATACTCATTAGCTCATGGAGCAAGACTTACTGCTACTTCAAGACCAATTTGGTGGGATGGATATTGTTGTTGCTGATAGATGAGTTGCATTGAAGAAAAGAGGGGACCTTCGGGGCTATTCTCAAGTCATCTGGCTCTCAACACTCCATGTCTAGGACATGTGGGCCTTGAGACATGATCTTCTTAGTTATCCGTAGGATAGGGGATAACAAGTCCTTGCTTGCATACTTGATGAGGATTGGTACACCTTCACACATGAGTTATGGAGCCATTTTGGAGGGGCCACCCCCTTTTCAAGGTGATGTACTCATTAAATATAGGAACATTTCATCTTAGAAGACACACATCCACCTTTGGAGGAGACCTAAATGGGTTTAATGGCATGATTCAAGGGATTGGTTGAGGACTGTCACTTTGGGAGCCTTTGTAGGCTAGACGTTGCACCCTATAGCCACATTCTTCCTTGTTTAGAGGAGACGTCCCTCTCTTGGGGGGTTATTGTTAGAATATGAAGGATTGTGCTCGTTTTACCATTGACAATACCCTTGTCACCCAACCATAGGCCGAAGCCACCCTCCGAGCACCTTGACCTTGACAGAGAGAAGAATCCTGGTAGCAATCCAATAGCCAAGCAAGGCTAATGCACCAATCAAGAAGTAACCAATATGATTAGATAGTCTCACCCAAAACTGGTGCAACACCTTCCCCAGGACTTGTGCTCAAGACTACTAGACTACAGTGCGCAAAAACTGGATTTTTTTGATTCTGAGAGTGTGTCAAATGAGAGACTGGCACCCTGTATTTATAGTATTCCTGGCAGACTTGCCTGGGCCAACTTCTCTCTCTAGGTACTAATTAATTCATATCAATTACCTATCTTTAGCCGACATCTCATCTAAGGTTTCCTTCATTTCTTTGCTTCCTTCTGGAACATTCTAATCTTGTCAAAGGTCACAATAGAGGTTCATACTCCTGAAGCTACCATAATATCAACACTCCCTCCCAGCTAGGGAGGTATAACTGATAATGGTCTTGAGCACAAACAAACCATTCAACTGGTAGTATCACGAGCACCATCATTATTATCCAACTGAATAATTTCCATGACAACTGGTACAATATCAATTGATAAAACACAACTATGTTTATCCATGGTAGTACGCAACTACTCAAATCGTGACACATAGTCACAAAAAATGGAACAAATCCACCACAATAGTATATCTATACTATCTGGAGATAGGCAGTCTCCATAACAATCATTCGATATCAGTTTGCATAAAAAATATTGTTAAAATAAACTAAATCATCTGGGCCAATCTTTCACTCACATCTGTGAGATCTGAAAGAATATCTACCCTAGCTTATTCTTCTTAAGCAAGGAAGAATGATTGTTCTGATTTCTAAGCCTAGACCATTCCTCGCCCTAGGCCATTCCTCCGACACTAAACAAAGTGTAACCTAGAGAGAATGAATCTGCACTAAGGAATGCCTGTCCCTGATTGTTGAGCCTGGACCATTCCCTACCATGGGCCATTCCTCCAGCACTAAACAAAGTGCAACCTAGAGAGAATGAATACACCCTAAGGATTGACTATCCAGACCATTTCTTCTATTAACCACAAGAGGAAAAGTTTGTCCTGTATCAACCTCCAAAATGGACCATTCCTCATGTTAACCACAATGAGAAATCATTGTCTGGCGAGGCAGGCCAGTCTTCTTGAGTAACCATGAAGAAGAGAGACTGCCCTAGACCACTCCCCATGTTAACCACAATGGGAAGTCATTGTCTATGATACATCAACAATCTGGACCATTTCCAATGTTAACCACAATGGGAAATCGTTGTCCGTAAAAAATCTCAATCCACTTTCTGAATAGGAAAGAATCTTCCCAAGTTGGACTATTTTTCAGTCTTGAAAATAAATGTCTTCAATAATATTTTTAGTGGTCCCTCCCAACCTAGAGAGTCATTTCTTCCCTTTTAGCTAAGGGAGTTATTTCCACGATCCCCATCTTCTCTCGGAAATATTCAAACTTTATTCTGGATAGAGGTTTTGTCAGGATGTCTGTTGTCTACTCATCAGTGGGGATATACTCGAGCTTTACCTCTCCTTCCTGGACTTTATCTCGAATAAAGTGGTATTTGATCTCAATGTGTTTCGACCTTTCATTCAACATAGGATGTTCTGATAATCTTATACAACTTTGATTATCACAATGTATTATGGTCGATTATGGAATCTGATCAAATAAATCGGATATTAACTTCCTGAGCCATATTGCTTCTGTGCATGCTTCACATGCTGCGATATACTCTGCTTCTGCTGTACTTAGTGCGACAGACTTCTGTTTCCTTCTGCCCCAAGATATCATAGCGAAGCCCAAGCTGAAACACATACTTGAAGTGATCTTTTGGTCTTATGCACTTCCTGCCCAATCTGAGTCTGTTAATCCATGAAGCTATATATCAATGGATGTGGTATATCTCAAACCATAGTTTATTGTACCACGAATATATCTTAATACATGCTTTGCAACTATCCAATGCTCATGTCTTGGTTCCACCTGGAACTGGCTTAGTGTATTCACAACAAAGAAAATGTCTGGTCGAGTATTTACCAAATACATTAATGACCCAATTAGTTGTCGATATAGAGATGGATCTATTGGATCATAATATATATCTTTCACTTTTATTATATCCGTATTCATAGGAGTGTCCATGGACTTACAATCCATCATTCCAAACTTATGAAGGATCTTTATTGCGTACTTTCCTTGTCCAAGGAATACTACACCACACTTTTTCCATACTTCTAGTCCCAAGTAATAATGCATGAGACCTAGATCTTTCATATCAAATTCAGAAGTTAGTTCCTTCTTGCATTGGATGATGAGAGACTCTTCACCTATTATGAATAGATCATCAACATATAGTAGTAGAATTACATGTGCATTTTCCACGAATTTGTAGTAAAGGTTTAGATCTACATGACTCTTGGAGAAACCAAGTCTTGTTAGATAGTTGTCCATTCTGGCATACCAAACCCTTGGAGCTTGCTTGAGTCCATATATGGATTTCTTTAATCTGCAAACGTGAGTGTCTCTAGAATGTACCTCAAACCCTTGAGGTTGTTCAATATATACTTCTTCTTCAATTTCTCCATCGAGGAAAGATGTCTTTACATCCATCTGATGTAAGTTCCATCCCATGGAAGCGATAAGAGATATGATAGCTCTAATGGAAGTATATCTAGCAACCGGAGCAAAGGTTTCATCATAATCTTCTCCCTCCTTTTGGGATAACCCTCTAGCTACGAATCTTTCCTTGTATTTGTCCACACTTCCGTCTGCTGCATATTTGATCTTATATACCCATTTTGAAGTTACCACTGATTTTTCTTTAGTTCTAGGTACAATTCCCATACATCATTTTTCATAATGAATTGGTGTTCTTCTGTCATAGCTTCTTTCCATTGTCTCTTTTGATCTGCTTCTTCAAATGTGGTAGGTTCTTCATCTAGAAGTTTCATCATATATGTTGCATAACTTGAGAATATTTTAGGCCTCTTACTCTTTCTGAATGTTCCTTCTGGAACCTTGAGTCTCTCTGCATCTTGTAAGGTAGCTTCAAGCCAATATGGTCATTTCTTGGTCTTAGGTATGATATTTGAATAAATGTTTTCACATGGTTCTATAGGATGATCAAGTTGTTCTTTTTCTTCATTTTTGCTTTCTGTGCTTTCATCATTAGGTTATTCAATCTCTTCTTCTTCTATAGTTTCTTCTATGGATTTCTTGAAAGCCATGTTTTCATTGAATGTTACGTCTCTGCTGACTTTGATCTTGTGTTGTTATGGAATATATATTCTATAAGCCTTGGATGAATTGTTGTATCCCACAAATATCCCCTTCTTTCCTGAGGGTTCTAGTTTATTCCTTTTATCCTTGGGAATGCAAGGGTAAACATGACATCCAAATATTCTTAGATTTTTGACATTAGGTTTCTTACTCGAGAAAGCTTCTTCTGGAGTCATGTCCTTCAGTATGCGGTGAGGACTTCTATTCTGCACATATATTGTTATCATGGCTGCTTCTCCCCATAAGAACATGGATAGACCTTGATCATTTAGTAGCGCTTTTACGGTTTCGTTGATAGATCTGTACTTTCTTTCTGCTACACCATTTTGTTGAGGATTATGAGGAACAATCAACTCCCTCCTAATCCCAATTTGTAGAATGAAACGAATTCCTTTGGGGTATATTCTCCTCGATTATCCGTTCTTAAGGTCTTGATCTTCTTGTTTGTGAGGTTCTCTATCTCTGCTTTGA
The DNA here is from genome assembly GCA_009831015.1 of Picea engelmannii. Lineage (NCBI taxonomy): Eukaryota > Viridiplantae > Streptophyta > Pinopsida > Pinales > Pinaceae > Picea > Picea engelmannii. The sequence continues at coordinate 471,137 of ML789889.1, read as the reverse complement.
ATTCTTGAAATTTGTTAAATACTTCATCTTTTGTCTTCAATAGATATAGCCAAGTCTTTTTTTAATAGTCATTTATGAAGATTACATAGTATAGGGATCTTCCTAGATATTTAACTGGCATCGGACCACAAACATCTGAGTGTATCAGATCTAGAATCTCCTTAGATCTATTGCTGTTGCTTGGAAATGGTTTCTTGATATTCTTTCCAAGAGTGCAACCTTTGCAAATTCCTTCATCTATAGACTACAATTCTGGTATTCCTTCAACCATCTTTCTGAGAAAAGGTAATGCTTGATAATTAATATGAGCGTACCTTCTATGCCAAAGTTCATTAGGATTGACTTCATCATGTACGAGAGATTCTTCATTTTGTTCTAGTAGTCTATACAGATTTCCTTCATGACTTCCAATAACCCTATTATTCTCTATGTTGGAGTCTTTATGCCATAATAATACTTTTCCATCCACGAAAGCTATTATGTTTCCCTTGTCTTCTAGGAAAGATATGGATACAAGATTCTTTTCTAAACTAGGTACATATAAAACATTACTTAAGTTAACATTGTTACCTGATTTCAACTTGACTTAGGCTTGTCCAAATCCTTCGACTGGATAAGTGCTTTTGTCTATGAGCTCTACCTTGTATCATGTCTTCTTCTCATTTAGGTTTGAGAGGCTGGCTTGATCTCCCGTCATGTCCTTAGAAGCTCCACTATTGATTATCCACATGTCATCTTCAATCGTTCCGGTGAGTGCTGAGTAATGTAGAAGACTGATTGTTTCACTCATGTCTTCGATTGACTGGTAGTTGGTCATGCCTTGATCCAAAACTTCAACTTTGACATTTTTGTCTTCTGAGAGAGCCAAAATGTGCTTTGAACTAGGGCACATCTGAATATATTCTCCTTAAGAAAGATGCTCCATCACAAGGTGTCAGATCTGAGATTTAGGGTTTTTGCAACTACTTCTGCTAGTAACCTTAGCGGTAGTGTCTTGGAAGTTGCTTCTGCTAGTAACCCTAGAGATAGTCCCTCAGTGAACTCAATATCTTAATGGATATGTTTCCTTCTAGTGGTTAGACTGAATGTGTTGAAATAATGTAACTGCGAAGAGCATTCTTATTATTATTGGATTAAATCCCTATTGCAGATTAATCATGTCATTATTATTATTATTGTTATTGGATTAATCTCCATTGTGGATTAATCATGTCGGTAATTGTATAAGGACCAAATCCCCTTTTGCGGATTGGTCATCAGACAATTATAAAGGGAAGAATAAGAAGTCGGCCCCAACAACTATTATGGAAGACCCATAATTAATTAAAGGTGGGTTTACCCACCCAGAGTGAGAGGTCAGCCCTGCCAGTTGTGACCTTTCACACATGCCAGCCTTGTATAAATAAGAGGCTAGTGCCTCACTTCAAACACACAACTCACTTGCTCTTTATATTACGAGGCAAGCTGCAATTACCAGTTGGAGAGAGGAGAAGAAGAGTGGCGCATCTCTTGGGGAGGACTATCTGTATTGGTTTGAGTTATCTCTTGAACATTGTATAAGCTCTTTATGATAAGGAAGTTTTTGCTGGGTTTTCTTCCCCTAGAGGGTTTCCCAGGATAAATGTTGTGTCTCTTGTGAATGTGTATTTCTCAGTGATCTTGTTCTTATGATGCTATTATCTATTGAAATGAAAAGAACTATAATAATGGCATAAACATTAACATGGTATCAGAGCCAACCTGAAGGAAGCACAATTTGCAAGAGGAAAAACGTCACTGTTACTGTACCCAAAAATTAGGGTTTTGCAAAAGTGAATCTTCTCAGCTCCCTAACCACCTAGAAAGCTGCACCCTCCCCCAAGGATCATTTTGGCACTTAGAGCACACCTTTTCAGTGGCTAGATCTCCTAGAAAGTGAAACCCTAGTTTCACAAAGTACCAAAAAACAAGAAAACTAGAGTACCAAAAGTACCAGAAGTACCAGAGTACCAGAAGTACCAGAAAACCAGAAGCACTAGTCCAAAAATCCACAGATCAAGTTTGAGGGGGTAAAAGTTGGATTTTCGAAATTTTGACTACACCAGCTAACTCACCTCAGCTCAACGCATCTATCCCCTGGATCAGATTTTCAAAACTTGAAGTTTGAAAAATTAGATTTTCCTCATAAAAACCTAAGTTGTAGTTGCAGTCTCAGAACCAGTTGCAGTTGCAGTTGCATCCATATAACCAGTTGCAACCACCCTTGAAATTTTCTCAAGAGTTGGCAATGATTACCATTGCTACCAGATGGAGCCACTACCTGCAAATGCTATTAGAGGTATGTACTTACATATGTTTAATGGTTAAACCCTAAAGAGTATTTGTAGGAGAAGGGATCTCTTTTCATAGATCCAGAAGGATCTCAAGATCCAACACATTCAAGAGAAATGATGCAACCCAGGTGTGATTATTCTAATATACATCTATTTGTCATGTCATTATCTTAATCAGTGTTGCATGTTGAAGCTATGATCAAATTAATAGAAGGATTGAAACTTGATCATAGAGCTTATCCTCTAACCTAACCTTTTGTCAATATAGAGTATTGTCTTAGCAAAGGATATAGGATGAAGAAAGCGCTCGTCAATTGAGTGAAGGAGACCTGGAAGAAAAGCAAGCACTCATTCTTGAGGACAAGGCTCCAGGTTTGATTAATTAAGATTCAAAGGTACACATGACAAGTTGATGACTATAGTTGAGACAACAGTCTTTGTAAAGTATTATACTTGATAGCATGTGAACATATAAAGGTAAATACCTTGCCTGATACAACTAATACCTCCTCAAGGAGAAACCTCGTGTGTTAGTTCTAGGTTGCCATGGAAGAATGATTGGTCACAACACTATGAGAGTGTTGACCTCATTTCATATTGTATTCCTTAACTTTAATCTTTGCTTCAGATAAATTATAAGTGATAGCTCTAAAGGAGCTACTATGATGATTGTTCGTGCTATTGCTTTATATTATCAAGAAGTATATTATTCTTGCTTGTTGTTTTGTTGACCTTGCTTTAGGTCACATAAGGAAGCTATAGAAAAGGTTGCAGAAGGCAATGTGCTAAAGGAGAGATCATAAATGAAGCAATCATCAGTGGAAAAGAATAAGGTGGGTCACTCAGAAGCTGCCATGACCCACGCTATTGAAGAATCCATGTGAACTCTAGAAGATTAGCTCACATCAACTACAATGTGCTACCATACATATGCAAAGTGGTCACAGGTTTACCATAACTCAAAGGTGACCATGAAGGCATATGCAATGGATGTGCACAAGGGAAGAACATCAAGAACCCATTTCCGAAGAGGGACAACAAGACAGAAGGAGTCCCAGAACTCATCCATTCATATGTGTGTGGCCTAATGCCAACATCCTCCATAAATGGGTATGTATACTATGTATCATTCATTAATGATTATTCTCGTAAAAGACTTAGATATATTTGAAGTGTTCAACAAGATCAAGGAATTCAAAGCCTTGATAAGAGAACCCTTCTATAAGGAAGATTAAGATACTCAAGTCAAATAATGGAGGAGAATATACCTCGAAGAAGTTCATAAAATTCTGTAGAGGTGTTGGGATGAAGAGGGAACTCACTACTCCCTATAATCCTCAACAAAATGGTGTAGATGAAAGGAAGAACAAAACAATCATGGAAGGTGTGAAGACCATGATTCACGATCAAGATCTTCCTATGTGCTTATGGGTAGAAGCAACAATGACAGCTGTTTATGTGCAGAAAAAATTATCCCATAGTGCACTTGGGTTCAATACCCCATAAGAAATGTTCACTGAAAAGAAGCCAGAGGTAAGCCACCTCAAAATATTTGGCTGTCCAGTGTTTATCCATACACCGAAAGAGAAAAGAAACAAGCTGGAACCCTCTAGAAAGAAGGGAATATTTGTGGGATACTATGAGGTATCTAAGGCCTTCATAATCTACATACTTGGTCACCGCCATATTGAGATCAGCAGGGACGTGACCTTTGATGAAGAAGCAACACTTAAGAAATTGAGAAGATGCGAGCTTGAAGAAGTATATGAAGAGGAGCTTGTAAATCCCAGGACTAAAGAATCCATGAGGGAGGTTCCCAGAGCTACAAAACCTGTAAGGGAAGTCATAACTTCCCTTGATGAGGAGATTCCTGAAGATCATGATATAACAAAAGTTCAAGAACCTCCTCAAATGACCTTCTCCCATAAAAGAAATCCTGCTTGGGCAAGAGAGCTTATTCAAGATGGAGAGAAGTATGGTGTTCCATAAGGAACCACAAGACAGGTGAAGAGACCAAAGCCATTCTCCAGTTACATGACTTTG
>ML789889.1:440038-460456 GCA_009831015.1 Picea engelmannii | reverse complement strand
TTACATATAAGTGTAACAATTACATATTGGTTCCCTTTTGATTATTGTAGACCTTTATGTTGTTTCATTTTGTATGAAGATCTTATTCATATATAATAAAATGAGTTTCTTATTTTATTGCATTGTCGAATGTTGTAAAATGTTGCATTTTTGTTTAATTAATATATGGATGATTTACATTGTTAGAGATAACACATATGTAACCAATTGGATAATGCATTAATGTAATCATTATATCTAAATGCAACAACAAAAATATAAAACTCAATATTATTATAAAAAAAGATTTGATTTTGATATGATTAATTAAAATTTGTAAAAAAAAAAAATTAATTAAAATATATACATATTGGTGCAATGTATTGATTTAAACTAACTAAACTGTGTGTGCCATAAAATAGAAAATGATGTATTTTTATGATATATATGCATCTGTGCCTATTAATTATATTGAAGCATCGATGCTACAAATTGTGAAAAAAACATCTTTGATTTAAATGACTTAATGTATGATTATATTTATCACTTCAAAATATTACGGTGCACATGATTACAATACACATTGACACTTTAAAAATAATATACACATTGGGGATTTACACATAATATATACAGTGGTGCTTATTAACAAAGAATGATATCAACAACTCACCTTAGATATTCAAATTTTCACTTCCCTCGGGTACACATGGTAATACAAGCACTGATGCATAAAAATTAGATCGGCATCAGTGTGCCATAAACAAAAATAACGACCCGATGCATAATATTTGTACAAGCATCGATATTACATACAAAAAAAATACAAATTGGTGCTTACCTAAACCCAAAAAGCATCGGTGCTACATACAACAAAAAATGTGGAATTAGTGTGTAATAATTATAAGAGCACTAGTGATATTTAATTTTATGTATGTATTGGTGCAAGTTACTTAAGAATGCATTGGTGTGTTTTACCAATTCAAGCACCGACAAAAAATATTTTCTAAAACCTCCACTTGCCCAATTTTTTTTGGTTATATGGAACATCCATTAAAACCTTTGTTACAAATAGCAGATGTTGTAGCAGAGTTTTTTTTGAAAATTTTTCCCAATCTTTTAACACTAAAAACCTCTGCAAAAACCTCTACTACAAGGTGTTTTCCTTATAGTGTCATCAACCTCTTGATAATCGTCCTCTCGTCCTTTTCTTTTTCATGAGGTCGTGATCCATATTTTATGGGCAGAACGAAATGACTATAGATTATTAATAGGTGCTTAACACAAAATGACAGAGATACAATAAAAATGGTTTTCTATTCAATAAGTAAATAAGTTGAAACTGTAAAATGTAGTGGAAACAAACTTGCTGGAATGGTCGCGGCTTATCTCTGAAAAGCGATGTGACGGCTGCACTCATTCACAAAAAGATGATTAAAATGAGGCTCTTAAGACATTTTTACAATAAATAGGAATGACAAAAACCCTAGACATCCAAAAACCTAACCCTAGGAGATGAAGCACCAAAGGTCATGTGGGCCCCGTCTAGGTAAGTTAGTACATCAACTTCCCGAGGTCGTAACTTTTCCATACGATCTCCGTTTTAGGCGTATGATAGCTCGTTGGAAGTGTATCATCAAGGAGATTCATTTTGGGGGCCCAAGCATGCCTTTGGCTATAATTGAGAAGCTCTATCCTGAAAACCTTCATTTAGGCCCTCAAAATGCCCCCAAAAGTTAAAACTGCTAAAAATAGTAAATTGCCAAAATTGTCAGAAAATTGTTTGGAGCTAGTTGGAAAAGGTGGGTGGACATCGATATCCATCTGGATAAATCCTACCTAATTAGGAAGAAATGGCCTCCATTGCATTGAGTTCCCCCATCAGATGAGGAAATTTCTGCTGAATTTGGCCCCGGGTGAGCCACTTGCCTTGGTGCAGGAGTTGCCCTTATTTGATGACTCGATAAAGATGGAACCTTTGCTATCGAGTGATATTGATATATGTGTCCACAATCTGATCACTGGATGCCTATTGTATGCAATTAGGGTTGAGCTTTGTTGGTGTCAGCTGCTCTGCTATGTCCGAGGTCTCCAATAATGGTTGGAAATAAGGGCGAAGGAGATCCACGTTGAACACTGGGTGCAGGCCAAGGAAAGGAGGAATGTTGAGCTCAAAAGAAGTATCCCCCATGGCCTTGGTGATGGTGTATGACCCATAACAGAGTGGGAAAATCTTCCAATGGGATCCTGAAGTGCAACATCTATGGGACCCAATAGTTGGACATAAGGAAGGCTCTCATCCCATGTGTGAGGGTGCTTGGAATTATACATGCGAAGGATATTCACAATCATTCGATTTATGAGCTTGGTTTGGTCATCTGTCTAGGGGTGGAAGGCCATGGATTTGGTGAGCTTAGGGTCCAACAGTGACCAGATGCTCGACTAGAATGTGCTGAGAAATCGACTGTCCCTATCTGAGACAATGGGTTGTGGGATTCCAAAATCAACATCTTAGAAAATAAGAGCTTGGAAATGGCAGTGGCCATTGCAAAAATACCCAGAATCGTTCAAAGAAGAGCTTGGCAATGGCCTCTGCTGTGATGTTCTTCTTGCAGGCAACCAAAATTACCATCTTAGAAAAGCGATCAACAACCACAAAAACACAGTCATTTCCCTGCTTGGTGGAAGGGAGGCCCAACATGTAGTCCATTGAGATGGATTCCCATGCCCTGTTAGGAGAAGGAAGAGGGGTGTATAGGCCCTATTTCTTAGTGTTCGGTTTGGCAATAGCATAGGCAGTGCAGAACCTGATATACTTGCTGACCTCTTGTTGACGTTTCGGCCAGTAGAAATGTTTCTGTAGCATCTCCATTGTCTTTTTGATGCCGGAGTGTCCTGCCACTCAACTGTAGTGGGCTTCCTATATTACCTTCACTTGCTCTCTTGATGGAACACAGATATGGCCCAAACGACACAACAACCCATCCTGAAGATGGAAATTATCTACAAATGCATTTTCACCCAACATTTGGTATGTGGTGGCGAAGTCTAGGTCTGTCTCATAAAGTTGGGGCCATCTAGAGGTCTCATGGCCACAAGAGTCTAGCATCATGGTGAGTGTTGTGATTGGCGATCTGTTGAGGCAATCAACGACGTGATTAGTGCTTCTTGTTTTATACTTGATGTTGAGGTGGAATTTCTGCAATTATGTGGACCACTTTTGATGGCGATTATTCTACAATTTTCCTTGTGCCTACATGAACTACAGTGGCTTATGATCAGTGTGGATGACTGTCTCCTTCCCAAGAATGTAATGTCTCCATTGGCGGCAAGCTTGCACAATGGAGTACATTTATTTGTCATAAGTAGGGTACTTACATACAACATTCTATAGTGTCTCACTATGATAGGCTACGGGGTGGCCGTGCTAAGTGAGAACAACACCCACCACATAGTCTAAAGCATCTATCTCAATTTCAAAGGGCTGCTGCAGGTCTAGTAGTGAAAGTATTGGGGTTGAGCACAAGCGTTTCTTCAAATAATCAAACACGTGTTGTTGGGACTGGCCCCACACAAATTTCACCTTACCACCACCCCTATTTATTTGGCTGAGGGTCCATGAGATATAGGAGAATCCCAACATGAACCTACGGTAGAAATTGGCAAGGCCCAAGAAGCTCTGAAGCTCAATGAGTGTGGTTGGAGTTGGCTAGTCACGAATGACTTGGATCTTGGTTGGATCCACATGTACGCCATGTTGATCAATTATATAGCCCAGGTAATGGATACTTTCCATGCCAAAGGAGCATTTTTCCAAGTTGGCATATAGCTTGTGCTGCCCTAGGGTATGCAGAACCTGTTGAATATGATGCAATTATTTGGCCCAAGTCTTGATATAAATGAGAATTTCATCTAGATACACCACTACAAAAGTATTGGTGAATGGTCGTAGGATATCATCCATCATCCTCATGAAAGTGGCTGGAGCATTTTTCAAACCAAAGGGAATGACAAACCATTAAAAAAGGCCTTCCTTTGACTTGAAGGTGGTTTTCCATACATCTGTCTATTCTATCAGGACCTGGTGATATCCAGACTTCAGATCAATCTTACTGAAGTATTTGTCTAGCGTGAGTTGATCAAGGAGGTCGTCAATTCGGGGAATCAAGTACCAGTTTCTAACCGTGATTTTATTCAAATTTTGGTAATCAATGCAGAGTCACCAAGTTCCATATTTCTTCTATACCATCACGATTAGGCTTCCACAAGGTGATGAGATGGGACAAATGTGCCTCTTTTGGAGCAGTTCTTGGATCTGTCACTTGATCTCCTCATTATATAACATAAAGAAATGATAGATTGGCCCATTGGGAAGTGGTGTGTCAGGGGTTAGATCGATGCGGTGCTTGACCTGGCAGTGCAGAGGTACCCTAATAGGTGAGGAGAAGATATCTAAGTATTCTTCCACGACCTTATCTAGTTGCTTCTGCTGTGTGGGGAGGTCAGACGTAGAGACCTAGATGTGGTTGTGATATTTCTCTTATTCTAAGAGTGAATCATGAAGAAGACAAACTTCCCCGTGTGAGAGATGACCTTCCTACATTACTTAGTAGATATCAAGGAAATATCACTAGGTGAGACTGCCTCTAGTATCCTATACAATTTTTTGTTCAAAGTAATAATAACACTACGAGGCCTAGACTCATATACAACATGATGTTTCCATAAATAAGGTTGGCCGAAAATAACATCTCAAACTTCGAGAGGAGAAACATCACACAATACCTTGTCTTTGAAGGGCTTGATGCTGCATGATAGTCGACACTGTTGGATGACACAGATATCGCTTCCTTGGCGGAGCCATCCAATGGTGTAGGGTTGTGGGTGTGGTGTTGTCAGTAGGGCCAACCACTTGATGACCTATGCTGAGATGAGTTTCTTATGGCTACCACTGTCCACGATGAAGTGCAATGGGGTGACTTTTACCCACATCTGTGAATGGAAGAGGCGTTCTCCTTTTTCTGTCTTGTCTGGTTCACTAGGATGGAGCTTGGTGATAACAATGGTGGCACTGGGTTTCCGTCCATGATCTGTCTTCCCCTTTCTAGTTCTAGCTCAGAGTCTGAACCCGCATTTAATTCAGAGGATTTCACTTTGGCCACCAATGAATGCTTTGAGAGGCAGTCATAAGTGTTATGCCAAAGGATCTTATGGAAGTCGCACCACTTCCTAGTATCTTTCTTTGTATTTCCAGTGTCCTTTTCTTGTGGCTTGGACTGGTTTTCCTGATACTGTCCATCTTTGCTATGTCCTTTGTTCTATGGGTTGCGACTGCCCTTTCCTGGATTTTGTTGTGAGGGGTTCCTAGGCCCAAATTGTTGTGTCTTTTGTTTGAGCTTCTCCTTGATTTTGATGGCATATTGGTAGGCCGCACCAAAGGATGAGATGTCCAAAAATTCCATTTCGGTCTGGATGTATCTATGCAGAGCACTGCGATACTTGAGCAACAAATGTCACTCTAAATCTTTGATACCCATCTTAGTGTGCAAGGTATGAAATATATTTGTGAAATATAGCATTGCTTGGTCTCTTTTTTGCCGCAGTGTGATCAATTTGCTATACAAGTCATCATTGTTGGTTGTGGAACATGATTATCTTCCTGATTCATAGGTCTTTGCTCTCAGCCATGTTTATAACCCATGAAGACTTTACACCCCAGAAGTATGTACACTCTTCCACGCGGGGGAGTGCAGAGGGGAGGTACCCCCTTTGTGGGGTCCGGGGGGGGATATCCCCCTGGTTGGGGGGTTCAGGGGAAAATCCCCTGAATGAAAAATTGCCTTGTAAATGTATATTGTAATTTCATTGTAAATTAGACTGTTCATTATAAGGTCGTAGATCTAACGACATAAATTATGTTAGGGTTTTTCTACCTAGAAGGCAACCCTCTGTTATGAGGGAAATGTATTGTTGCTATGCATTATGGAAAATATTTTATTCTGAGATAGGATACTATGAGAGAACGAAGAGGAAGTTACAATGGGTTTTTCTGTAGGTTATATCCCTTCATTTCCTGGATAATAATAAAGGAAGGACCTGACAATTTCTCTGGTGGACGTAGCCCACACTGGGTGAACCACGTAAATCTGTGTCTCTATTGTATTGTGTATCTTCTGTGTTTTGTTTCCGCATTTGTTTTATTTTATTGCTCCACAGTAATGTTTTTCTAACAACTATTATTAGAGCGAAAGGTAACTCGTAGGAAAAGAGAGTTCTTGGTTCCAGTGGGAGCAATGTCGGAAGATGGAAAGTTTAGGGTCGAGAAATTTAGTGGCCAAAACTACCACTTATGGAAGATGCAGATGGAATATTATTTATATCAGAAGGATCTATTCCTACCATTGGGTGGAGTAGCAAAGAAGCTGACGACCATGAAGGATGAAGAATGGGAGATTCTTGATAGAAAGGCTCTAGGAACGATACGATTAAGCTTGGCAGCGTCGGTGGCTTTCAATATTTCGAAAGAAAAGACAACGAAGGATCTAATGGATGCGTTGGCTAAACTATATGAAAAACTCTTGACATCTAATAATGTATTTCTAATGAAGATATTATTTAATATGAAGATGTCAGAAGGTGGGTCTTTTGCAAATCATTTAAATGAATTTAATATGGTTACTAATCAACTAAGTTCTGTAAAAGTGGACTTTGATGATGAGGTTAGGGCTCTTCTAATCTTGTTCTCATTGCCAGAAAGATGGAATGGCTTGGTCATGGTTGTAAGTAACTCTGTCTCTGGTTCAAATACATTAAAATTTGATGTTGTTGTTGGTGTTATACTTAGTGAGGAAATGCGATGGAAAAGTACAGGTGAGACATCAGGTAATGCATTGAACATGGAGAACAAGGGAAGACAAAAGGATAGAGGAAAGGGCTCAGGGAACCATGAGAATTATAGTAAGGGAAGATCCAAATCCAAACTTGGAAAGATAGAGTGATAGAATTGTGGGAAGAAAGGACATCTGAAGAAATACTGCAGAAATCAAGAAGCAAATGTAACAGGTGATGTGTTACAAGATGCTTTGATTCTTTCTGTAGATAATATTTCTAAGTCTTGGGTAGTAGGTTCAGGGGCTTCATTTCATGCCACACCCCATAGGAAACATTTTCTAGATTATGTTCAAGGTGATTTTGGACAAGTTCATTTGGGTGATGAGGCACCATATAAAATTTTTGGAATGGGAAAGGTAAAAATAAAGCAATGAAATGGAAACCAATGGTTGTTGAAAGAGGTAAGACATGTTCCAGATTTAAGGAAAAATCTGATTTCAACAAGGCAGTTGGCAAGTGAAGGTTGTGTATCCATATTTACAGATAAGATGTGGAAGGTCATCAAAGGATAATTGGTGATAGGAAAAGGAGAGAAGGTAGGTACATTGTATTTATGTACTGGTAATATTGACTCTTATATCTCTTTAGCTTCTACAAGAGTGGATACAACATTGCGGCACCATAGGATAAGACACATGAGTGAGAAGGGTATGCAAATACTTCACAAAAGAAATTTGCTGCCAGATCTTAAACAATTTGATTTGGACTTTTGTGAGCATTTTGTTTATGGAAAACAAAAGAGAGACAGATTTCTTAGAGTTGGAAAAGAAAAGAAGAATGAAAGGTTAGAGCTTGTGCATGTAAGTTTCAAACCTGCAAAGTAAAGCAATGCATATAGATTCTTAAGCAATACATAAATTAATCAATGGCTCATACACAGAGTACACAGAGATTTTTACCGGAAACCCTCAACCGAGAAAACCTTTCTTATTTTCATTATATAGAATTCACCATTTGCCATACAATATATAAAATGTTTTTAGGTATTCCGTAGATACCAAAACCCTAATCCCTTAATCCGGGATTAATTTACAAATTAGTGAAAAAGAGCAAAATCCGCTAAAAATAGCAAAAACCGCCCAAAAAAAATAATTCGGGGTGTTGCCCCTAACCCCATCGGCCCCGGGCTACCACCCAGTGCTAAATGTTGCACGTAACTAGAGGGGGGCATACTTGCCCCCCCCTGGGACCCCCCTAGGAAAGCGCCCGACGCACACGACAGAGCTCTAGGTGAAGGGATCGTCAGACGCAGTTGTTGTATCTGATGCACCCACACACACACACATGCAAAGAATATAACACATACCCAACAATGCATACATATGTATGGGTACCAACTCAGGTATCATCTCTTGGTGGTTCTTGTTATTATGTTACTTTTATTGATGATGCAACTAGCAAAACTTGGGTTTATTGCATTCGACAAAAATCTGATGTTTTTGATACTTTTAAGAAATCAAAAGCTTTAGTTAAGAATGAGACAGGAAAAAGTTTGAAGTGTATCAGATCAGATAATGGAGGTGAATATTGCAGCAAGGAGTTTGATGATTACTGTTCATAGCATGAGATTGCAGAAAGGATGAACACCACAAGAAAATGGTGTGTCAGAAAGGATGAACAGGACAATCATGGAACGTGCAAGGAGTATGGGATTGCATGCTAGTTTGCCCTTACACTTCTGGGCAGATGCTATAGATACTGTTGTTTACTTAATAAATAGAGGACCTTCAAGCTCTTTAGATGGTATAATTCCAGAGGAGGAATGAACATGAAAAAAGGTAAACTATTCTTTTTTGAAAACTTTCGGTTGTGAAGCATTTGTCCATATTGATAAACAAAATAGAACAAAGCTTGAGTCTAAATCCAAGAAGTGCACCTTTATTGGATATAGTGTTAATGATTTTGGTTATTGATTATGGGATTATGAAAATAAAAAAATCATTAAGAGTAGAGATGTCATATTCAATGAGAAGGTCATGGACAAATATCAGTTGCAGGGAAAGAAATAGGAAGAAGAAAAACAAGAATACACAATGCTTGATGAGATCACTGAAAAATAAATTCCAAAGGAACCTGAAAGTCAAAATGTACAACAACAAGAGAAACAGGTACATCAAACACCTACAAGTGTTGTTAGAAGATCTACCAGGTTAAGTATACCCCCTAAACGATACTCTCCTTCATTGTATTATTTATTTTTGACTAATTCTGGTGAACTAGAATGTTATAAAGAGGTAATGTAAGTAGACACCAAAAAGAAGTGGGAGCAAGGCATGAAAGAGGAAATGGATTCCTTGGAAAATAAACAGACTTGGGACTTGGTTCAGTTGCCTACAGGAAACAAAACATTGCAGAATAAATGGGTTTACAAGTTGAAGGAAGAAGATGTAGGAGAAAAACAGTACAAGGCTAGACTTTTTGTAAAGGGGTTTTCACAAAAGAAAGGTATAGATTTTGATGAAATATTTTCTCCTGTTGTTAAAATGACTTCAATTAGGACTATTTTGAGTGCCATGGAAGTAGAAGATTTGCATCTTGAACAATTAGGTGTAAAAAAAACTTTTCTCCATGGGGATTTGGAGGAAGAGATTTATATGCAGCAGCCACAGGGTATGAGGTCAAAGGGAAGGAGAATTTGGTATGCAGGTTGAAGAAGAGCTTGTATGGCCTAAAGAAAGATCCAAGGTTGTGGTATTTGAATTTTGACAGGTTTATGATAGAATAGGGTTATAGTAGAAATCATTCTGATCACTATGTTTATTTTAAAAGGCTAGAAAATGGAAGTTATATTATCTTGCTATTGTATGTAGATGACATGCTTGTTGCAGGGTCTAATATGCAGGATATAAATGTGCTCAAGAAGAAATTATCCAATTCATTTGTGATGAAGGATTTGGGTGCTACAAAGAAAATCCTTGGCATGAGAATAATAAAAGACAGGAAAACTTTCAAATTGACATTGTGTCAGGGTGAGTACATAGATAAGGTGTTGGAAATGTTTAGAATGCAGAATGCAAAACCAGTTAGTACACATTTGGCCAACCATTTCAAATTAACTAAGGAAATGTGTCCCAAGACACAAGAGGAGATAAAATACATGCCCAGGGTCCCTTATTCATCAACAGTTGGAAGCTTGATGTATGCAATGGTTTTCACAAGACAAGATATTGCACATGCAGTGGGAGTTGTGAGAAGGTATATGAATAATCCAGGTAAAGAACATTGGGAGGTAGTAAAGTGGATTCTCAGGTATTTGAGAGGTACTACTACTCATACATTATGTTTTGGAGGTTCAAACACTTTTCTATAGGGATATTTTGATTCATATATGGCAAGTGATAAAGACAACAGGAGGAGCACCATAGGGTATGTTTTTATTATAGGTGGAACAACAATAAGTTGGATTTCAAAATTGCAAAAGGTTGTTGCACTTTCAACAACAGAGGTAGAGTATGTTGCTGCTACAGAAGCTAGTAAAGAGATGATTTGGTTACATAGGTTTATGGAGGAATTGGGAAAGAAGAGGGAGAATAGCAGGTTGTACTGTGACAATGAGAGTGAAATTCATCCTGCAAAGAACTCGGCCTTCCATTTGAAGACTAAGCATATACAGTTGAGGTACCACTTCATACGATCCACCTTGTGTTATAACCCTAATTTGCATCAGACATGCTTACCTGGCATCAAGCCATCTAAGATTCCTTCTTTTCCAAAACAGTGCTGAAAGACTTTTCTTAAAAACCCCTTTCATAAAGGTCCATGCGCCCTGCTACATTATTGCATGCATGTACATGCTAGCTTATCCAAGACAACCCGCATGTACCTACAAAATCATGAAAAAAGGAAAGTTGCTGACAGAACACACAACTTTGGGTAAGTAACTAAACCTTTCAACCATGCATGGCCGGAAGTTCGACCAAATACCTAGCTTATTCTAGCCTATAAAAGAAGGGTTAGGGGTCCCATTTGAAAGAGAAGAATCATAGTAAAGAAACTATACCCGATTGTGCATTCCCTTTGTCCCAACCTTTAGCTATACTTGTGCAAAGAGAAGTATAAAGCAAAGAAGTTAGAGGATAGTTGACGAGGAGCCCAGGACCAGGTTCATGGAGAAGTGGCCAACTTCATCATTGTAAGTTGATTTATTGAAGCTAATAATAAATAAGTACTTTTCCCATCCCACCATATGAGGTGTTCATGGTTTATTGTATACATGTTGATTAAATCTCTAACCCATTAATCTGTAGATCATGTTTGTCTTGTGTGAATGCAGGTTAGCCTTAGGAGGAGAGATGCAGTCAAAGAGTGACCAAGCATGAAGAAGGATTGATATCAAATGCTCGAAATAAGGTATGTTCACTTGATCTTCTTAACTACGTATTTGCTTAAAAATAATGGGGATTAGGTCTGGGATGACGGTAAAAAGTAGGAATATTTAGGTATTTTATGCATACATGATAAAACCCTAAGTGCTATTCCGTAGGGGGAGTTCCCACTCACAACATAATTGGAAATCGTACTGGGGATCTCTAGGGTTTTTGGGAATATATTTTTGGGTATTCTTAAAAATTGGTTTCATTTCTTGTTTTTAAAGTTTTTGCAAAAGTTTGAGCTAACAAAGATTCTGGTCTTCCATACCAGTTATCTCTATTTCTTTCCTTGACTGCATTTTTTTATTTTTTTTTGAGACCCACAGAGGTACACGTGTCATGTATAAGGTTTGCACGCATGTACCCGAGCCCTAAATTCTCACAGCCTGCATGTACATGCTAGCTAAGGAAGTGTCAGTTGTGTGTATGATTCCATAAATTTTTTTTTAGAGAGGCAGTCATCCTCTCCCCTGTCAGAAATAGTCCCTCTCAGGGGTTTTATGGAACTCTTTCTAGTCTTTGTTGTATGCAGTCTATAGCTTAGTTTTCACCTCAGATTGGTTTGTTCTATGAAGTTTTCCTTGAGTTTTTTTCTTTTTTCTATTAAAGTAAGTGTCTGAGTCTTCAAGAGATCCTGGTTCTCAGTACCAGTGGTCTCTACCTGGGCTAGATTGCTTGGCTTTTCATTTGTCTTAGAGTTTCAGAGATACATGTGGCCTGTATAAGGCCAACACACGTGTACACGCGCTCTGACTTTACACAGCTTGCGTGCACATGCTTGCTGTTGAACTATCAACAATATGCTTGTGGAGAAACGTTTTGTTGAAGGTGAGGTAGTCATCCTTTCCTTTGACAAGAGTTATACCTCTTAGGTTTTTGGTTGTTTGTCATAGCGGCCAGTAACTTAGGTTTGATCACAACAATAGCTTTCTTTTTCCTTAAGAAGTTTTCCTCAAAATTTCCTTTTATATGGTTTTTAGACAAGTGTGAGAGTCCAATTTTAATTTTCCTGTTTGTGATTTTTAAAGCGACTCTTTGCGATCTGCGCTTAGGCCAGAAGTTTTCTTGGTTTTGACTTGTTGATATTTTTCCTTTTTGCTTTGTAAGCATTCAAATAAAAAAAAAAATTATTACTTTGTTTGGTTAAAAAGTGTTGTTTTGCATTAGTAACCAGGGAAAAGTCTTTTCTTTGTAAGTTCTTGACATGTTACTTAGACCATAAGTAGCTCGTAGTCGAGTGAAATCCTACTTTGAGTTTGTTGTTCAAAGATCTTAAAAAAATTTTGAGTTTGAAAAGTTGTTTAAGATTTGAGTTAAGTGAAGGTTTTGTGTTTCCATCTTTCTATTTATTTTTCTTTCGTCTTTCAAACATCACTAGTTTCACTTTCATAACCTTTGACTTAATACAAGCCATAAAAATTAATGTTAAATCTAAAATTCATTAGACTTTTTGTGTTTGTAGGGTCAACTAACTAGTTTAGGGTTAGGGCCTTGAATTAGGTTGGAGAGGAAACTCTTCAAGGCCATTAAAATCAAACATTGGAGTCTAAGTTAGGGAGTGTCAAAGTCCAGTATCATGAAAGTTATCTGGGACCCCCCTCTAACACAGGGGCTAAACAAGAGGTCGCATGCAAAAAGGTAGCGGAGATAACCCCTCCAACATTGAACCAATCATAGTGGAGAACACATATAGAGGGCTTATCTTGGGATTCCATCAATTTCAATTTCCACGGAGCTTCATGGGTCTCGAATCCATTCGAGGTCCTCATTTTTATTCCTGACCACTTGTCTTCGATACCCTTGACAAGTTTTAGGCTCGATACCCTGCTCATTGTGGTCTACCTGATTTTTGACTGTAGCCGCCTGGTGACTGTTCACGTGCTGTCAACCTAGTTGCCTATCCTTTTAGTGACATACATAGGTGACTGTGGGGGTATACCTCGGTACCTAGGATAGAAATCAAGCCACGCTTTGCAGAGTATACCTAGAGGGTACTTCTGTGTTGGAGTTGCACTTGCACCCGTAAGTTTCTCTAGTGTTGGTTGTTGTAACTGTTCTTCCAATTAGTTTAGTGTTTACTTGTTTTATCTTGGAGGGAATTTTTTAGTGTGTGTTGTTTTTTTTGAACGACTAGAAAGCCCTAGGGTGTCTTTGATGTTTTGACATAGTGGAGGACCATAAGCTCAACCGGTCATGAAGGCTTCTTGGCCTATCACTGGTTACACTGGAGCCACCTCCGCCACCACTAAGGCGAAAGCTAGACCAACAAGGGTCTTTTGAAGTGATTGGGTCACAAGAAATTGTACCTTACCAACATCTAGAGGAAACGACCATTTTAGAATTTGGAGCAAAATATCTTGGTCCATATGAAACTTCAACCACTGATCTTTCGGCACCCATCATTGTACCAATTCACCCTTATGAGTGCTAGACAGTGTCACATGTAGTAATGGAAACAAATGTTGTCACTCCTTCTGGGAATTCTTTAATTCCCACTATGATTGTCACCACATGAGAGTTTCCACCTCCTAACCCACTGTCACTGATCTGAGCCACCATGGTCTCGATTGTCTCCACCTCGCACAGTGGTCCGATCCCGTTTATGCAGAATACTATTCCTGCACAGGGGGAAAACCTAGCAACTTCTTCCACATCAGGGCCTTGGAATTCTTGGTAGGGATCAGTTCTCTCATTAGGAATGCCAATCTGGAGAAATTATTTTCACAACCAATGGGACCCTGGACAAGGTACTATGCCTATCCCCATGGGGTCGACATGGGGCAACCCTTCCCAAATTCCTCCGAATGTAATGCATGCCCAACCGTCTATGTCCTATTTTGGGAATCAGCTGATGATGTATCCTCACACATAGAACCCGTATGCTGGTCATGGCCATGGTTTTTACCAGAACCCAGGCCAACAACCAAAATTTTCCTGGAAACCTGGTGCCAGTCAAACTCCAGGTCCCTTTTTTCATGGTTATCACCAACAACCCAAACTACCTTTCCTTGCAACTTTGCATTTTCTAGACTTAACAAGTTTGTTGAATGACCCTATCTGTCATGATTTGCATTGCCCCCCTATGCCGATGAAGTTTCCTTCAGACATACCAAAGTTCGAAGCCAAGCCTAACGAAGATCTAAGAGATCATGTGACCACCTTCCATATTTGGTGCTCATCTAACTCATTGAAAGATGACTCCATACAATTGCGATTGTTTCAAAGTACTCTCATTGGGAGTGCTACAAAATGGTACATTGAGATTGACATCTCAAGATACTCCTCCTTCGACGAATTGGCAATGGATTTCCTAAACCATTTCCAATTACATGTGAGATATGACGCTGGAATATAATTGTTGGCCAATTTTGCACAGACAAAAGCGGACCATATCTTTGATCACATTCGAGAATGGAGATGCTTGAAGAGTTTAATTAAGGTTCCAGTCCCACCAGCATTCCTTCTCGAGTGGTTCTTTAAGTCTTTGGTCCCACAGTTATCCAAGGACGTTGCGACGTCGAGAGTGTTTTCTAAAGAAGATGCCATCATGAGAGCTCAACAGCTTGAGCTAATCTATTCTCAGTTCAGTTTATTATACAAGATCTTTCTAGATGCGCCACGCTCAATACTTGATCAAACCAGAAAAAGAGCTAGATCACATACCAATGGTATTGTTGGTTCAGCACAAACAAAGCCCGTTGAGCAACTGACGAAGCAATTGTAGAAATTGTCTATACAACACACAACGGCCAGCCAAACTATTGTTTTGGCTACTCCCCCTACTAAAACATCGGATCTACACACAATGCAATCGACAAATCCCAAGGCCACCCAATATTCTGAAGGAAAGAAAATGTAATGAAAGAAGGGTATGGGGGATAATAAACCCACTAATAATGCTGGCGGGGGAAACACTGAGAAATGGATGGCTAGGTATCTGTGCAACCTATGCGCAAAAGACCACCCGACCCACCAATGTCCTTGGCTTGCAGAGGCCCAAAAGTTTGTGACACAACAACAACCTGCCATGTTAACCAATCCATTTCAACATGGGAAAAACCTAACCTAAGCCTTTACAAGCACGAAAGGGGGCAGTCAAGGACCTTATCCATATTCGAACAATCCCACATCCATGAATGTGTATATGATGAAGGGTGATGCTTTTATATCAACTAGAGCACATGACTATAGTAAACCAAGAACTTCTGTGAAGGGCAAAGAAACTGAACTCCCATCTCTTCCTTTGCAGATCAAGAAGACTTTGGGTGAAACAATGACACACATCCCAAAATGCACGTTCAAAAAAGCTTCTCACAACCCAAATGCAAGGGCAGCCAAAAACTATTTTGTGGTGGAGGATTTGTCTCAAACCCCTTGTGCGATGTCTGCTTTGGAGGTCCTCCAAAGCTACCCTTCCCAGAGGAAAGATTTGTTAGCCGCTTTAGGATCTTCTGAGACTTGTAATCCGAGTACCATCATGCTGGATACAACTGACTTAAAACCTCATCTGCCTTACCATGTAGCGTTTCAAATAGTAGTGGCTCATCCCATGAAAACTTTTACTCAGAATATTTTCCACACGGTGGTTGATGAGGGCGCCTCGACATGCGTTATGTCATTGGCATGTTGGAAGGCCATTGGCCAGCTTGTTTTTTCTCCATCGCCTACTCTTCTCACTGCTTTCGATGGTCATTCATTTTGACCACATGGTATCATTTCCTCTTTCATCGTGTAGTTAGGAGGGAAGACCATGTGCATCGAGGTAGAAGTAGTCGACACGTCCCTCTACTACAATCTCTTGTTAGGAAGGAGTTGGACTTACGCCATGCAAGAAGTGGTTGCTACAGTGTTCTGAGTCTTGTTGTTTCCACACAAGGACCGGATTGTCACCATTGATCAATTGCCTTTCTCCAGATATGACCCTTCATTGGGGTATCCACGGTCCTGATGATTGATAACCCCCAACCAGGTGTAGTCAATGTAGGGGTTGGTTTGTGTCCATCTTTGATGGGTACCTTCAATTACCCTCCCCCTCAAGGCGATGTCAAATTCATACCCGACCACCATAAGGTTGAGATTTTCCAAGTTTTGTCGTTTCGCATGACTTACTTCAACGATCCGTGGATGCTTCCTTCCCCATTGGTCATGATGGAAGGGACAGGGCATCCGGGCATGTCCATCCCCTTGTCTGCAGATGAAGTAGTGTACTCTTTAGTCCAACAAGTTTCGGTCGACATAGATCCAACTCCTGCACAAGAGTTAGATCCACCTCTAGATACTATTTGGGCTCAAGGTTTTCTCACTGACACCGATTCATTAGACTTAGTCTTTCCCTTTGATGAAGAAGTAATTGAAGCAATGACTAGTCTGGACGAACCCTGGGATGATCTTCATCACAGATCATACTTCCTCCCAGAGTTAAGCAGAATTGAAGCCGGAGAATTCACCTTAACTATGACTGGAGAAAGGTCTTTTCCTATTAATCCCTTAGCTACACATGAGGTTTATGTCGAGGGTAATATGGAAACCATCATTGAAACCATACCGATAAATATCTACGGAACCCTTGGCGTCATGGAGAATGTTTTCGTCGAAGCTGAATGCTCCCCCAGAAAGATTCAAATCTACATAGATGTATTTAAATAATTCCACGATGTTTTTTCCTGTTATTATGAGGAAATGCTAGGCATCGATCCAAAAATAGTGGAACATGAAATCACAACTTATCTATATTCCAAGCCTGTTCGACAGAAGCTTCGTCCAATTAATCCCAAGAAAGAAACAACCATTAAGGTTGAAATTGAGAAACTGCTAAAAGCTGGTTTTATCTATCCTATCCATTTGAACCAATGGGTGTCAAATCCTATGCTTGTCAATAAGAAATAGGGCACGATTTGTATATGTATGGACTTCCGTGATTTGAGCAAGGCCTGGCCAAAAAATAATTTTCCCACACCATTCATTGACTAGATAATTGCTGAATGTGCGGGTTGTGAGGCATTCTCTTTCATGGATGGTTTTTCAGGATATAATCAAATACAAATCAACCTTGAAGACCAACAAAAAATGACATTCATTTGTCCATTGGGTACATTTGCATATCGTAAGATGCCCTTTGGTCTCAAAAATTCTAGAGAGACCTTTCAATGGACCATGTCTTTTGATTTCCATGATCTCAAGCATATAGTTGAGGCCTATTTAGAGGATTTATCATCTCAAACTTACAAGAGAATGGATCATCCCACACACCTCCGAATTATCTTTGAGTGATGTCGCTACTTCCAGATTCACTTGAATCCAAACAAGTGTAGCTTTTGCATAACATCAGGACGTTTGTTAGGTTTCATAATGTCAACAACAGGAATCATGGTCGATCCTCTCAAGGTTGAGGCAATAATTCAGTTGCCTCCCCTGCGCACAATCCTTCAAATTTAGAGTCTACAGGGGCAAGCTGAATTTTTCAAGGCGTTTCACAAACGCCTTTATGCGCTTACTGAATAAAGACATTCCTTTTTATTGGGACGCTACCGCTCAATGCTCTTTCGAAGCGTTGAAACAATGCCCTCACAACTGCCTCTCTGCTTCGGCCATGTAACTATAACAAAGATTTCTTATTATAACTGGTTGCAGCAGAGTCAACCATCAGGATGGTCTTAGTTCAGGAAGATGATTTGTTCTCAGAATATGTGATCTATTACCTGAGCCGAGACCTAATTGGACCAGAACTCAATTATTATCAAATCAAAAAACTTGCGTTGGCAAGAATCCATGTTGTTCAACAGTTCTGTCATTATGTTCAGTTTCACAAGACCACTGTCATTGCTATTGTGAATCCATTTCAGTACATCCTTACACGACGGGTAATAGGTGGAAAGATCAGTACATGGATAGTTGTCCTCTAGGAATTTGACTTAGATTTCATTTCAACGAAATCCAAAAAGTCACTGGTCTTCGCAGAACTTATTTCGGAACTTCCGATTGAATCAGGTGATGTTGTTCCCGATGAGTTTCCTATCAGAGGATATATGTTTTTGATCACATATTTGGATCCTTGGTACATAGATATACTGATCTGTCTCCAGAATTTGAAGTGCCCCACCTCTACTTCTTGTGATGAGCATCTCCATATACGCCATCAGGCCAAGAATTATCTCATACTTGATGATACATTGTATCGAAGAGGTGTAGACTGCATCCTGCGCCGATGTCTCACTCACGAAGAAGCAGTTATTGTGCTTAATGATTTCCATGCCAGAGCATGTGGCAGCTATTTGTCTAGGTTGGAAACAACCCAAAAGATTTTATGAGAAGGTTACTTCTGGCCGACAATAATCAAATATTGTATCGAATCGGTCAAGAAGTGCCACCTGTGTTAGATCTTCTCTCAGAAGATGAGGGCACATCCCGCTCCCATGTTTCCTGTCATCACAGTTGGTCCATTCACCAAATGGGGGATTGATTACACTGCATGCAACCCTCCTTTAGCAAGGTGGCACCATTATATCATTGTAGTCGTAGAATACTTCACGAAGTCGGTTGAAGCTATGCCAATGTTTAAAAATGATGGAGAGACTGCATCTCTCTTTTTATTCAACCAAATAATAGAAAGTTTCGACATCTCGAGAGAGATTTTCACTGACCATGGCAGTCACTTTCAGAACTAGATGATGACTAAGTTAACATCAAAGATTGGGTTGCAGCAAGAACATTCATCACCCTACTACCCCCAAGCAAATGGTCAGGTGGAAGCTATAAATAAATCTCTTAAGACCATCCTACAACAAACAATCAACTTAGCCAAGTCAAATTGGCATTTGATTTATACTCAACATTATGGGCTTACTGAATGTCTGTTAAGACTGTAATAGGTTTCTAACATTTTCAACTCATTTATGGGTTGGAAGTAGTCTTACCTATCGAATTTCAGATATTGTCCCTAAAGTTGGCAGTGCAATTATTTCCAGACACTTCTCCACTTGAAGAATGGTTATTATACCATGAGCAGCTCAATGAACAACGTTGTGATGCGGCCCTGGTCAATGAGGCTCACAAACATAAAGTCAAGTGTCAGTATGATCATTTCGTTCGTCCTCGGATTTTCTCTGAAGGTGACCTTGTTCTGGTCTATGACCAAGATAAGGACCCCTTGGGGGCAAGAAAATTCAAACCCATGTGGTCCGAACCTTTCATCATAAAAGAGGTTCTAAAAAAGGGAACTTATCATCTGGTTGACTTTGAGGGAAATGATCTAGTAGAGCCTAGGAATGGGCTCTACCTCAAGAAGTATTACTCATAGGTAGGTCACCATGGGTAACTTTTTGTAACATATGTATAGTCTTTGTACTATTA
The DNA here is from genome assembly GCA_009831015.1 of Picea engelmannii. Taxonomy (NCBI): domain Eukaryota; kingdom Viridiplantae; phylum Streptophyta; class Pinopsida; order Pinales; family Pinaceae; genus Picea; species Picea engelmannii. Next base: position 440,867 of record ML789889.1, on the reverse strand, counting down.
CTTTCTAGTTTTTTTTCTTAGTATTATGGACGTGTCATTTTGAATGTTATCTTTCATCACTGTGGTAGATGTCAACTGAATCAGAGGTGCTCATTGAATAAAAAGATGGTGATAGCCGACACACTCGGAGGCTTGCCTTCATAGCTTGGGTAATTTTTACACCTCGAGGCCAATTATTATCTTCCGGAGGTATATGCTTAGGTGACACTACAAACAATGTCACCGAGTACAGTGCAGTTATTGATATTGGTTGTGGAGCCTGATTATCTTCCTGATTCAGAGGTCCTTGCTTTCAGCCGTGTTTATACCCCATCGAGTATTTACACCCCATAAGTATGTACACTCTTCCATGCGGGGGAGTACAGAGGGGGGGTACCCCCTCTATGGGGTCCGGGGGGCCTATCCCCTCAGTTGGGGGGTCTGGGGACAAGTGGGCCCCCAGCGGGGGTTTAGGGGCGAAGCCCCCAAAGCAAAAATTGCCTTGTAAAAGTATATTGTAATTTCATTGTAAATATGGACCGTTCATTATAAGGTGGCAGATCTAACGGTAGAGATTATGTTATTGATTTTTTCCCTAGAAGGAAAACCTCTTTTAAGAGGGAAATGTATTGCGGCTATGGATGATGGCGAATATTGTATTCTGAGAGATCAGACTGTGAGAGAAAGAAGAGGAAGTTACAATGGGTTTTTCTATAGGTTGTATCCCTTCATTTGTTGGATAATAATAAAGGAAGGACCTGGCAATTTATCTGGTGGACGTAGCCCACACTGGATTAACCACGTAAATCTGTGTCTCTCTTGTATTGTGTGTCTTCTGTGTTTTGTTTCT
>ML789889.1:400094-411309 GCA_009831015.1 Picea engelmannii | reverse complement strand
TTATTTGTAAAATATAAGTCAAGGTTTTATTATATTGTATATTTGAGTTGTTCAAGTTGTTTGGGTGTGGTTTATCATATTATAATTTATCATGTTGTTAATTTTTCAATTGCAATTTTAAAAATGGTTGATGTGCAAAAGAAGCAATTTTTTTCCTTTTAAATTGGAAGGTCAAAACTGTACTAAGTGATGAAATTAAAATACATGCCCAAGCTTCCTTGTAGCACCTAAAATTGTTTTATAAGTTGTATGATGGATACATCTATATTTTGTATTTACCTATGCCATCTAAAGAAAAATTTAAGAACAAAAGAGGATGATTTTAGGCACCTAGTTTTGGGATTTCATTTAAATCTTAAGTCAAATCTTCCTTAGAGTAAAATGCATGCCCTAGTCTCAATCTTGACCCAAATTGAGTGGTTCAAATTGAATAAGTTGTAATTTTTGAATTTACACATTGACATAGACTTATATTGACAATTTGAGACAAAAACTACCTGGTGTGCATAAAGGCTAAAAATTTCCTTGTAAAACTGAAGGGCCAATTTGTTAAAGTTGGTTATAGGAAAGTGCACGCCCAAAGTTGGATAATCCTCCATATTTAATATTTAAGTTGTAAATTCATTATTAAAATATTTTTAACATGTTTGTACAATTCAGAATGCATTTGCAGTCTAATAAGGATGATTTCTATTCACAAACATTCACAACCTTTTGATGAATCAAAGAATGGTGGGTTATGAGATAAATCAAGGTCAATTCCTTCTAACAAACCAATTATACATACAAAATGGAATAAAACTTAACTCTAATTTATGCAATAGAATAAAGAGGTCAATATTACAAGAAATATTACAAGTTACAGGATTGTACAAAAGTAGTACATATTTCTATTCCTTCATTTTTGTAGTTTGAAACTTAAAACCCTTTTCCCTGGAAAAAGACCAAAAATTGTCTTCTAGGACAAAGAGTGCAAATTTTGCGTTGGCGTAAATTTTTCCTTGGTGCAAAATGTATGCCAGGCGACACTAAAATGCATGCTCAGATCTCAAAACTCACTCAATTTTAGTGGTTCAAATTTTAAATGATTTGTTAAGTCATTTTCCATAAGCCTATATACTTAGTTTTTCAATTTTATTCATAAAAGACTCTACTGTACAAAAATAGGCAAGAGATTCCTAGTAAAACCCTAGAAATTCTCAACATGTTTTTAAAATGTAAGTGAAGGATTTATTATACCTTATATTTGAGTTGTGAAAGTTTTGGGGGTGTGGTTTATCATATTAGACCTATTCATGTTGTTAAGTTTGCAATTTCAAGTTTAAAAAGGGTTGTTGTGCAAAAGAGACAAAGTTTTCCTTGTAATTTGGAAGGTCGCAACCATACTAGGTGACCAAATTAAAATGCACACCCAATCTTCTATATAGCTCCAAAAATTGTTTTATAAGTTTTAATATGGGGTTCTATATATAGAAAATTTACCCATGTCATCTAAAGTACAATTTAAGAACATGATAGGTTGCTTTCATGCACCTAGATTTGAGATTGCATGTAAATCTGAAGTCAAAATGGCCCTAGTCTCAATGTTGACCCAAATTGAGTGGTTCAACTTGTATAAGCTGTAATTTGTGATTATACAACTCAATATGGACTTATATTAGAAGTTTCATACAAACACCTACCTGATGTGCATAAAGGCCAAGAATTTCCTTGTAAAACCAAAGGGCCAATTTGTTAAAGTTGGCTATAGGAAGGTGCAAGCCCATATATTGCATATATGGGCTATATGTGTGTATTTAAATATGTGTATAGAAAAGACTATGTGTGTATATAAATATCAAATCTTTGGAATTTATATATATATATTTCATGTGTTAATTTCTAGTTATATATATTTTATCCATATATTGGATTATGAATGGTAATGGTATGAAAATTAACATTGTGGTGGAATTTGACCTTGTGTACATATTGTAATTTGCATGCTCAATTATTGTTTTACAAACCATATTCATACTTGATATATATAGGTTTCATATTCATAACTACAAAGATAAATCTATGTAATTTCCATTGTTATATCAAAATGTCAAGTATAGGAAACTACTTATGTTTTACTCAAACATTTTGCAAACAAGATGAGAATGGTGGTGTATATGTGTATAACTCAATCTCAAGTGACTTTTAAAGTATTATAGGCTTTGATATGTAACTATACACACTCACACATTTCAATAACTATACACACTCATACATGTCATTAACAACATAAAACAAAAGACATTGTTAATAAACTGACAAAATGATGATATATATTACATCTTTAATTGTAATTACATGAATTACATGATATATAAACCAATGCTATTTTGTAACTACCCTAGGCTACTTGGCAGGTTTTTGCAAGCCCTTCTCTTGAGATGAAGAAAAATGTATAGAGCCTCTCTTTGTTGTTGTAGAGGTTTCTAATTGTTCTGAAGATGCAATAGGAACATGTTGCATTTGTTTATCTAGATCTTTAATTTTCTTTGTACAATTTTGCAATTTCTCTTGCAATCTTGTTTTATCTTTTTCTTGTTTTTCAATATTTATGCATTCTTCTTATACTTCTTGTCATTGTCTCGTTTATTCTTTTGAAGTTGTTCCTTTTCTTCTTTTATTTGAGATCGAACTTCATCCAATCGACCCCTGATTTTTTGTACTTCATTCTCAAGCTCTTGTTCCCTCAAATACTGTTTCTCTAATGTAGTAGACAAAATTGGCACCACCTCAATTACTGTTGTACTTTGTAATTTCTACTACAAATCAACAATTTTAGATTTCAACATTTGTATATTTGCATCGCATCCCAAATGTTCTGCCTTTTGGTTTATGCAAGAGTTAATTATTGATCTCTTTAATATTTTCATCTCTCTGAACTATCTTCATCTTCAACGATTCCACCATTGGTGATGAGGCATAGAGATCATCTAGAGAATTACTTAATGACATAGCTTCCTGAGACATCTTCTCTTTTTTTCTATGGAATTTTCCAAGTCAATTGAATACATTTGTTTTGTTGGAATGCCTTTAATTATATCTTTACCCTTACCCATATGCTGAAATTTACCTTTATCCCGATCTTTGTCACCTTCTTTAGTCTGAATTTATATTTCCTTTTCAAGTTCTGTAATCTTGTATTTTGCTGTGCTACCCTTACTTTTACCTTTTCCATTACCCATACCCTAGCTTTTATCTTTATCCTTACCGTTGCCACCTTATTTAGTAATCATTTTTATTTTTAAGTTCTCTAATCTTCCCATTTGCACTGACAATTGCCATCTTTCCATGATTCAAGTTATTACCTTGGTTAACATTTTCTTTCTTCAAACTGGTCATTGTGTTCTTATATTCTTCAATCTCTAAATTATTCTTCTCACATTCCTCTATCACATTTTTTTCAAATTCAGTCTTTAAAATTACAATAAATTCCTCTTTCTCCTTCAAACTCTTTTTTAATTCATCCCTAGCTAGATTACTTGCAGTTTGCAAAGGAGGTATATTCAAAACATCCAATCTTCTTTTCAATTCTTCTTGAACATTTTAAATAGTGTTTTGATATGTATCCAATGAAATTTCAAACATGTCCTTGGCATTATCAATCCCCCTCTTACATTCCTCTATAGTCCAACAATAACACGATCTTTTCCCTTTAGAGTTAATATATTTCAACCATCATTTATAATAGGATATATTGTCCATCCTAACATTTCATGTTGAATCTGGTTTTATGTAGATCCTAGCCACTACAATAACTTTGACATCATTCACAGGATTATGAATGGGGACCGTTAAGTTTGCTAAGTCTACTCTTTCTATGTTAGTTTGATAATAATTTCTGAATACCATAGCTTTTAATATTTATTTTTGATAAGTGTGCACATCTGCTCCATAACCACAGTACTTATGAATATCGTTAAGTGAACATTCAAGGGTTAAGCCTATGATATCTCATAAAACTTAGTCCTGAGAGATACCACAACAAGACTAGAGCTCAAAGTATTGTGACTTATTTCTTTCTTATCCATAGTTTACATTTCTCTAGCTCTCTTTTTTGTGTAAACTGCACAGAGTGCCTCATAAGCACACATTGAACCTTGGGTTGACATAATTAATGAATGAGCGTAATACAATGATAAACAATTAAGAGATATATTTTTATCTCGTCACTACACTGCTTCACAGAGATCAAAGAGACTGTGGTAGTTGGGACAACCTCCAGAACCCTATAGAGTTGACCTCCAAAAGTAATAATGACACTACATGGCCTATATTGATAAACAACATGTCGCTTCCACATATATGGTTGTCATAACAAAACTTCACAAAATTCAATGGGGGAAACATCACATACTAACTTATATTTGAAGGGTTTGATGTCGTAGTGCATGAGACATTGTTGGTTGACGTGGATGTCTTGTCCTTGGATGAGTCAACTGATGGTGTATGGATGAGGATGCAATGTTGTTTTCAAGTTAAATAACTTGACAACCTTTGTTGATATTAGGTTCTTCTGGCTACTGCTGTCAAAAATGAAATGGAGTGGGGTCCTTTTCACCCACATATGTGAGTGGAATAGGTGCTCCCCTTCTTTAGGCTCACCTAGTTCCTTTGGTTGGACTTTTTTGGTAGCAATGGTGACAATGGGTTCTACATTCATGATCCATTTTCATTTTTTCAGTTGTGAATTAGAGTCTAAGTAAAAATTTGACTATGAGGTTTTTGTATCAACCAACAATTATCGTTTGGAGTGACATTCATCGGTATTGTTCCAAGGGATTTTATGGAACTCGCACCACTTTCCAATGTACTTCTTTGACTTCCCGTTACCCTTCTTTGTTGGTGGCTTGGATTGGTTGTCTTGGGATTGACGATCCTTGATATGTCCTTTTCCTTGGGAGATAGGTCCACCCTTATTGGGATTCTACTACGATGGGTTTGCAGAACCGAAATTATCTTATTATTTTTCTTGAACTTCTGCTCGATATTGACAACATATCAGTAAGTGAATCGTAGTTAGGATATGTTCAAGAAATCCACATCTGTTTGGATGTACCTATGTATTCCACTACAATACTTCAAAACCAGGTGATTCTTGGTGTATTTAATACCAATATTTGTGCATAATGTATGGAATATGTTTGTGTACTCCAACACTATCCGGTTTCTCTCTTTATGCAGAGTTTTCAATCTCGTGTACTAGTCAACATGGTTTCCAACAGGTTAGTATTTCTACTTGAGGGCATGAGAAAAAGCTTCCCAAGTGGATCCTCACCCAAAAATTGTAGACTCATCTTTGGAATTTTTCTCACAGTAAGTCTCCCACCAATATATGACATGGGGAAGGGCCTTTAGGATTGTGAAGGTGATTTTGTCACTATTGGAAAAATTTTGGACAAAGAAATAACCCTCTAGTAGACTTAACCATTTTTCCAAAGTATAGATGTCTTTTTGGCTTTCAAATAAGGGAATATAAAATTTAACTTGTACCTTAAAGGGAGTCACACCTCCAAAGTGACCACTGGTTGAAGGTGCCTCCATTTTTTTTGGCAACCATTGAAGGATCTGGGTGAAATTATCCATCATCTTGTTCTTCTGTCATGCAAGGGATTCCTCAAGAAACGATTTGAATGGATCTCCTGCTCCATCCTCCCTCTTTTATTCTTCCATGGGAGGTTGCTTGGGTGGGAAATAATGGTTTTCCTCAAGAGAAACAAGCTTGATACACAACTCTCTATACCCCGACCGTGTTGGGGACTTGCACTAAGAACGACAAGGGGAAGACTTCTCTGATACCATTGATATGGATTATTTTGAGAACAACATGAATGCATAAATATAACAGAGATATAACAAGGAAATACATAAAGATATTGCAAAGAACATAATAATATAGTAAAACTTATATTCTATTAATGAGCTTTTGGAATACAAAAGACTATAAAATGCAAAGCACACAATCTAGCTAGAATGGTGGTAGCTTATCTATGAAGAGAGATGTGTTGTTTATGCTCATTGAAAATAAGTTTATTACAACGAGGATCCAAAGGCCTTTTTTAACATAATATTAAATGAGAAAACCCTAAAAATCCCAAACCATAACCTCGAAAGATGAAACACAAAAAGGTTTTAGGAACTCAATGGGGGTAGTTGATACATCAACTTCCCTAGGGTGTAACTTTTGCATACAATTTCTATTTGGAGCACTTGATACCTCATTAGAAAGGTCTAGCCTAGGAGTACACATTTAAAATGACCCAATACATCCCAATACAAATATATTGTGTGCTTCTATGTAAAACTAATGTCATTTAGGGCCTAAAAACGATTCTAGAAGTTTGGGACCTGAAAAAACTATAGAAAAACTACCAAGACAAAAACTGTAATTTGAGCTAGTGAAAGAGGTGGGAGACCACCGATGTCCACCTATATCAACTAGTGTACTTGTTCTCTCACTATCTAAGTACTTTTGTATGTCCTTTTCTAGTGTTGTTGCAGCTTTATCATATGTTTTTGTGTGCTAATTTGTTTTTGACAATGAAAAAAAATGAAATTATGGATTTTTTAGTACATGAAGTAAGACAATATTTTTGTGATAATCATTAGCTCATGAACTATTCATAGTATCAATTTTATAGAAACCAAAAATAATGCAAAACTAATGAATTTGGTCAAATAACAATTCTATAATAAACCACAACACACTAAAATAAGAGAACGACTTATTTCTTCTTGGTTACACCAATGCTTAGAAGAGCCTTGGGTTTAGATTGCGAGGGTGATTATTAAATCCCTAATTCTATCAAAGTTGTAAAATTAAGTTGAATGATTTGGATAAATTCCTTTGTAACTTACTGCGTAATTAAGAACATGTCCGTCCTTTCTCTAATAGAGAGTGTAGAATCAAAGGAGAATAGTGTAGAATGGGGATTTTTACACTTCCTTATCACTTTCATACATTTTTCTTAAAAAATGATCACTAATCACGAATTACTAATCCTTATTTCATTAAGAAAATTAATAAGAATTGTCAACATCAAGCAATTCACTATAGTTCAAATAGTTGTGTGCCTCCTGACCATACAGTGTGAGAAAGCAACTTAATGACCATTCTCCTAGTTTTTCCACCACATGGTACTCACTTGTTTGCTTGTGGTGAGATACCCTTTAACAAAACATAGTGACCATTGATAATCCCCATTGAATTTCATCTGTTTGGAAGCATACTTAGGTTTGTTGAAATCATCTTCTTACTTTCACTTATGTAATATCCCCTTGTCAAATTTCATTACCAAGTGGAGGATGCACATTTGAAAGCTCCCTTTTATCCACTAGTTTTCTTGGGATTTGATAAAGTGTCCTAAGGGTATGTTTCACTTAGTTTTCTAGTTGAGTTATTTTTTTAGAAATTTGAAAGGAACCTTGCATTTAGTTATTCAATAATTTACATATTTTAAAGTTGAAATATTAATTGACACATTGAATACATCATATCTGATATGTTTCTATACACTTATAGGAAAACCTCCTTTATTTGGAGAACTACCTCCATCTAATATACTTTGAAATGAATTCACCGTGTCAGGAAACCCTTTTGAAGGAAACCAAAACAACCCTTTGAAAACTCCTCCCCCTCCCCTTCCATAAGGGGGAACCTTGCTACACAACCCTCATTTAGCTATTGTAGCTACCTTGGACCTTTAATATTCAATTGAATTAACATATGATCCTATACACCATGAAACCACTTTTTCGACTATCCCTACCAATATTCCTTGTTACATTGTATGTTTTAAGGTAATACCAAAGAAGACCATAGGAATCCTATTATGACATTTTAGTAATACTAAATATTTTGTAGAATTTAGGTTTTTCTAATGAACCCTCACAAAAGTGGATGCTACATAGTACATAGACCTTTCCTCTAGTGTATATTTTACTTTTATGACTATAATGACAATATTTTACTTTTATGACTATAATGACAGGGTTTCTAAAGAAATTCCAAATACACATTTGATATGAGATTAGTGAAAAATTATTGACTACATAAACACTCTACCATTACACACATTGTAGATCATACCCAATAGTGAAGGCATAAACATAGTCTATGTAATATCCCCTTATATCCTTATCTCGTATTGGATTGGTTTGTAAACTATATTCTTCCTCAAATATCTAACTATGTTTCCATACAACAACCTATGTGATGAACATTCCATCTTAATATCTCAAGAGATAGACTTAATGTAATCTCAATACAGTGACCTATCTACTCACCTAAATTATCCTAGATCATATGGGTCCAATCCCATTATGTTCAAGGCCAACATAATGTGGATGATGGTGTTATAGGATCCACCAATTCTACACCCATGTCCTATGCTACCAATTAATTTAGTCAAATAGATTTATTTTTAGGTCCTAACTAGCTTGCTAGTAACTTGATTATGACCCTTAGATCATACAATATAAATAACATATAATTTGATAATAACTTGGATCTAAGCCTAGACATGTGGTTTTATGTTTAAATCATGACATGATACATTAACTCTTCATTGGGAGGGTAACCATTCCCACATTTTTATATGTAGGTACATTTTGATTATATTAATAAAACCACTAAAAATATGTGAATGAGTATAAACTGGGATATGAGCCAACATGAGGGAAAAAAGGGCACTAAGAGGGATAAGATATATATAATAATATTTTGTTGATTCCCATCTTTTATCCCAATTTCTCTAACCTTTTCCTATGTTAATTAATTTTTACCAATTTTGGAATTTGTTATCCAAATGAAGATACATGGGTCACTTGAGAAGAAACCTAGTTCATTTTCTTTTAGATTTGTTTACATATATATGTGAAATCCATGACTAAAAATACTATTAGCATTCGAGAAGATATCAACAATTGATAACAACTAGCTTGCATTCTAGCATTGGTGGGGAAACAAGACTACTTGAAGGACTACATTGCAGAGAAGAGAACTCTTTTCTTGGTTTTGTGCAGGGATAATAAGGAATAGTATCATTGGGTGAATATGGATTTATGTTCCTAGAATCAATCACGTTACGGTGACAACTTATCCCCCACTAATTTTGACACCCCTAAAATCCTCTAACTACTGCTACTACAACTATTATTATAACGTGAGAGTGTTGAAATATATCAACCTAAATACCCCATTAGGCATTTGAAAATAACCATCACATTTCTATGGGAGTTTCCATGAATATCTCATCATCCCATGACTTCTAGTATCTAAGCGTGCATAGTCCATATTCAATAAACAATACTAGTCCCAACCACTATTGTGTAAATGGTGGATTTTGAGACCATGTCTATAATATGAACAATTTGGGTAAACCTTGGATCTTGCAAAATTGTTCTTACCAATGACATACACATGCATCCATATATAAATTCATCATACAATAATTCATAAATCATTAACATTTCCCAAATAGATAAACTCATATTCAATTTCATCTTTACATAAACATCAAATACAAACCAAGTATTATAATATAACATTGTAATCATGGTTAGAAATGGAAATTACATAAATGACATCATTAGGCATGATATAATACTGCAACACATAGTAACATAATAATCATGATAAAACAATGGAACCGTGATAAATATTATAGTCACAACTAACATCATAAAATATGTAATAGTGGAAAGCATATGTTGACAACATATAGAATGGAAATGGAAATTACATAACTAAAATCATCCAGCAATATATATTACTATCAACACATGTTGACATCATCATCCCAATAACATACTAGAACCATGATAAAATATAGGCACCACTTAACTAACATCATCAATTACATAATAGTAGAAGCCATATGTTGAAAAAATATGGTTAACATAGAATGGTATGGATATACACATATCATTGTCTCCATAAGTCTAGCTAGGTATATCAAGATGCATAATCACATCAAATGAAAAATCCCCCAAAATTATAGTTCAAACATTATATTATTGTGTAGTCATCCCAGAGTCTAGATCATTAATCCATAAATCATTAACATTTTCCAAATAGGTAAACTCATACGCATTTCCATCTTTACCTAAACAACAAATCCAAACCAAGTATTCTAATATAGTATTCTTTTTTTTTTTTTTTGCTCAGGGGAATCGGTAACAACATCAGTATTGTACTCGCGTGACATGGGATCGAATCCTGTTGGCTGCCTTATAACCTCTGGGGAGAAACACACATCCCGCAAGCACGCCTTCCAGGTAAAGCAGGGTGAGAATTGACCTTGAGACCTCCTTTTTACATAGTTCCTACCATTTACACGGACTTGCCAATCGGTCTACACCCCTGCGGGCCTTCTAATATAGTATTCTGATCATATGTAGAAATGGAAATTACATAAATGACATCATCGGACATGATATAATATTACAACCAAATAATAACATAATAATCATGATAAAACACTCAAACTATGATAAATATTGGAATCACAACTAACATCAAACTAACATCATCAAATATGTAATAGTGGAAAGCATATGTTGACAACACATAGAATGGAATTGAAAATTACATAACAAATAATAACATAATCATCATGATAAAACACTCAAACTATGATAAATATTGGAATCACAACTAACATCATCAAATATGTAATAGTGGAAAGCATATGTTGACAACACATAGAATGGAACTGTAAATTACATAACTAACATCATCAGGCAAGATATATTACTATAACAACACATAGAATGGAATTGTAAATTACATAACTAACATCATCAAGAAAGATTTATTACTATAACCACATGTTGACATCATCATCATCATCATCATCTAGATAACATACTAGAACCATGATAAAATATTGGAACCACTTAATTAACATAATCAAATATATAATAGTAGAAGCCATATGTTGAAAACATATGGTTAACATAGGATGGTATGGATGTCCACATATCATTAAATCCATAAGTCTAGCTAAGTACATCAATACATTATGCAACAAAATATGTTAAAGCCCTAATGTTGGCTCATTACCCCTTAATTGGGGCATATTAGAGTAGTAATGCTATTTTATTTATGTCGGCTTTAGGCCATTAGTTGTAATTTAGATTAGTAATGTTATTTTAATTATGTCGGCTTTAGGCCATT
>ML789889.1:357310-394225 GCA_009831015.1 Picea engelmannii | reverse complement strand
GTTTTCTTAAGTGCCCCATATCCTCAACAAGGATGTATTCAAGTTGGGTATGTTACAAAATGGCATCAGATAAATTGATAGGCCTTGGGGTATGGTTTCAAACTATGTGGTTTAAAACATAAATGAAATTACAAATATAAATACATCAATTATTTTCTAGCATTAATATGAGTTGCAAAAAAGGCTAAATCTAGGATGTATGCCTGTGCTAGGAAGTGTTGAAGTCAACCTGAAAAAATGTTTTCCTAAAAAAATATGCCTATGCTTGGAAAAATATTCTCATGTAAAAAAAAATTAATATGATAAGTTTCCATTTAAATGTAAGATATTCCATGAATATTTCCACTTTTCAAGAGACTATAAAAAGAACTAGATGGATAAACCAACACGTACAAAACAAGGTGAGGTCTGGAAAAATGTCAAGAAGAAAATGCATCCTAAAAAAGGAAATTAATCAAACTTGAAGCATTCTTCATCCAAAAAACATTCAATATATGTTCCAATCAAATCAACATCTAGGCCATATTAATCATGAAACCCTTGATATAGAGGCATTTGGTATGGGCCTTCAACAAACTCAAATAGTTTTTATGTATCAACTATGGTTTATGAGAATCATGGAAATGGATCACCATCTCATAAGGAGATAGTGAATCATGTCCTCACCCAAAAATCCTTTCAATCCTTTTATTTTCTAGATAATCATAGTCCAATGTTTGAAAATGAAGAAGAAATGAAGGGTTCATATGGAAAAGGGGATATTGATCGTATAACTAAAAAGTAATAGTACAACCAACAAAGATCAGAACTTGCAGGAAGGCTCAACAAACACTATAGGAAGGATAAATGTAAGATGGAAGGATCGCCAATGAAAAACTCAAAAAAATGTGAGAGAATAGATAGAAACAAAAGAAAGGGCAATGGGAACACAACAAACCATAGATAATATCCTGATCAGGAGTGAAAGAAATCAAGGAATAAAATGGTTCAATAACCAAGTATCTTAGGAACCATTTGGAGGAGGACCCACTTCCTATCTCAAATAATGATAGTGGTCTCCTAGAATTGTATAGGGTTGAGCAATAAAACTAAGGAAGAAGAACTAAATGATCTAATCAAAATGGAAAATTCCAATGCAATATTAATCTAGGAGACAAATATGGATGAAAAGGAAGTCCTGAATGTTGGGAAAATGTAATGGATGAACAATGAGGGTATAAAAATAATCCAATAAGGGCCTTCGATGGATCAATACTATGTGGGGCCCCATGAAGGTTACAATGGTAGCATCTTGCAATTCACAACACTAGATAACAACTCATTTGTTTCTTTTAGAGTCAGGTAAGTGTTTCATTCTTTTCAATGTTTATATGTTGGCTAGATATTTGGAAAAATTTGGATGCTAGAAAACCTTCTAGGCCTACATGTAATATTCTTTGGTAAGTCAAAGTGTAATGGTAGGGTACTTCAATACGGTCATCTTAGATTGGAAGAAAAAATGTGGAATTATAGTTCGATACCTCACGAGAGAAAAAATGGAAGATTTGATTTCATATTGGGATTTGGTGTATGTCAAATGAGACAAAGGGAAATATACTTGGAAGAATAAGAGGGTTGGTCCTAGTTTTATTGCATCCCATCTAGTTAGGTTTTTAGTACACAATGACTTCTTTTTGGGAAATCAACTTCTTCCAAGATAGTTCCTATTAGTGCCTCATACCACAATCCCATTGTACTAACATTTGAGTCACTGCAAAATTGTCTCCATTCTTTTCATGTTTAACCCCTTATGGTTATAGAATGAATAAGTTGCGAGATTGATCATAGAATCTTGGAAGAAACCAACTTGAGGATCTCCATCCTACGTTTGGGAAGAAAATATAAGAAAAATTTTGCAAGAGATAAAACAATTAGTTAATCTTTCTTATGTATCCCTATATTAAGAAAAGAAAGAATATCAGAAATAACTAAAAGTGATATAGAGAAGCAAGGACACTGAAGAAGTAGATGAACAGATGATAAAGGAGGAAATAAATATATACCATAAATTGCATGTTTGTTTTAGAAAATAAGAAGAATATTGGAGATAAAAATATCAAAGTTTATGGTTAAGAGAAGGATATAGGAATACAACCTTCTTCCATAAGCAATCTCAAGCTAGAAGAAACAAAAACACATTCAAAGAAATCCATTTGGAGGATGGAAAGAGGGTAGAATACTTTATAGTGGTTAAGGAAGTAGTTATATCTCACTTTGAAGACTTATATACAAAATAAGATAAGGAAAATCCAAAGTGGATGTGAGAAATGTTAGAGCACATGCCTATTACTCTGTCCAGGGAAGAAAATCAAGCCTTTCTAAAATAAATACAAGGATAAGAAATATATCAAGTAGTATGGGGACTTGATCTATAAAAAAATATTAGGATGAAAGGATTTTCTATCCATTTATTCAGGGAATTTTGGGATATTGTGAAGCATGACCTCCAAGAAAAGCTAAATTATTCTTTAAAAAATAAAAAAAAGTAGCGGGGGTGCAAAAACTCACCCTTTCTTCCACTAATCTGAAAAGAAACAAATGCTACAAGTTTTGAAAGATTATGGTCCATTTCTCTATGTAATTTATCCTACAATATATTTACCAAAATTATATCCAGTACCCTAAAAGTGGTTCTTCCAAGATTATTTTCCTAAAATCAAGGTGGATTTATGCAAAAGAGTAAAATTATGGAAATTATTATTCTAGTTCAAGAAAACATACATACTAGCAGAGAAAATAAGGATAAAGGAATGGTAATAAAGATGTATATGGTGAATGCCTTTGATAGGGTTTGGAATTTATTTGTTTATGAGGTTCTTCAAAGGTTTCAGTTTGATGAACATGTTATTCAATGGATCCATGCTTATATAGGCTCACCTTGGATATCCGACCTTATGAATGGTAGACCAATGTCATTTTTCAAAGAAAAAGAGGATCGAGGGAAGGTTTTTGTTGAAATTAGTGCAACTACAAGAACCATTCTCCGGGAGGATGGCTTAAGACCCTAGATAATATCCAGGGTCCCCAATGCACTCTTGGGGTTCTTTGTTTGGGACCAAGTAGTTACAACCATGGAAAAAGAACCTAGTGAGGGCCCTCGATATTTCTCCGGGGTTCTTGGCTAAGGACCAAGCAGTAAGTCCCTAGATGTGTTCTAGGGCCCTTGGATGTGTTCCAGGGAATCCTTGCTTGGTGCTTGGATTGATACTTGGATGTTTTCCTTAGTGGTTGACGATGTAAGTCCCTAGATGTGTTCTAGGGCATGTGTATGTGTTCTAGGGATTTCTTTCATAAATTCCTGGGTTTATCCTTGGTATTGTACTTTGGTGGATAAAGACCCTAGAWGTGTTATGGGGCCTCCAGATGTGTTTTTGGGTATCCTGGTATGGGACCAGGTGGTTCTTGGTTTTGTACCAATATGTGATGATGTGTGATCTTATTATTCTCTGTCGGGATGGTCCATGAGACATAACAGTATCTAGAAGATGGACATGATCACATCATTGGTTTTTCCTCTTATGAAGGGATGATAAAATATTATAAGTTATCATGAGACATATGTGGAAACTTTTCCATTGAAGAAGATCTATTTGATTTTTTCTTGAATACTACCCTTGCTTGAATCTCATTCTTCATATTTCTTAATGTGGTGTTGGTCTTTTATAAGTCACTTTGACTTATTTGACTTCCTAATTAATATTTTTATTAATTAGAAATATTATTTTTTATTAATTATTTTATTTTTAGGTTTTTAATTAAACCTAATCCTAACCCTTCCTAAACTATAAAAGAAACCTACCCCTCACTCATTCTTACACTCTCTTCTCATTATTTTCTCTTGCTCTCTCCTTGGTTTGATATTGTTGCAACTACTTCATCCTGGTTCCTTTTGGGTACAACCTCCTTGGTGGACTCTCTCTTGCTTTCTAAAGTGAGACCCCCTTGGGGTGCTTATTTTATGTTGGTACAAGCATACAACTACCCTATGTTTTATCTCCTCCTACTTTGTTGAAGTGTATGTCCCTCTCCTCTTGCTGCTAATGTGTTGTGGCCTCCTCCACTCCTCCTTCTAGAATGTCGCTAGCATCTCCTAGGATTCCTCTGCCCCTCCTAGGATACTACTAGGTTTTCCTTTACTCTAGTTGGTGTATTTCTAGTGTGGCTACTGTCACTTCTTGTTTACATCCTATAGGATATTTTAAGACAACCCTAAGGCTGCTACTCTAAATTGCCCTTTTTCTATAGAAGTTCCTCACAATTTGATAGTTTTTGCTTGGGTTGTTTGGGGTGTCTTTCACCCCTTGTTTTGTCATTGGGGTTTTTCATTTTAGCCCTGTACTTGATGTTGATTGGTTTTCTACCCTATGTTATTCTTAGTAAGACAATCAACTTAGATCATGATGAGATCAAAACCTTGAGGGTTTGATCCATGACCAACATATATTTTCTTAGCATACATAAAGAGGACAATTACACATCAGGTACTTCTATTATTTGTTTTTCTAAGGTAATTTTCATATTTTGTTTTGCTAATGTTTAAATATGCTTCTAGTTCAAGTTAATATTCATAAATGTTTTCTTTTGTTCATGATTAGTCTTAGTTAAAGATTGGTTCTCTTTAGCATGTTCAAATTTATATTTTATGTGTTTAATCTACTTCAGAAATTTGTTTAAGTGTTGCTATTTATCTATAGTAGTGAACAAATTTAAAAAGATATTACTGTTTTCATTTTCCCTAAAATTCTAACATGGTATCATATCTTAGGGCATGAAAAGAGCTCAATAGTGGTATACTTTTGAGCCTGGGTAGATCCATTTTTTACGGTTTCTTTTGTAGATCAATAGTAAGCCTATTTCATAATCAGATCTTGAAATCATCATGGCTTTTTCTTCATTCAAAGTGGAATATAGGCTTGAAGTGGACTCCAAATTCAATGCTTGCAAGGCTAGGGTGTTTAATATCCTAGAAGAAAGTGACTTGGATGAGCTGGTTACAAGGGTGTTAAAAGAACCTACTTCAAATATAAGAAGGGAAGCATATAGGAAGAGGCAGGCCAAATCCAAGAGATTCATCTTTGACCTAATTAAGGAAAACATGATGCCCTTCATTGGTCATCTAAGGAAAAATAAGGAATGATTTGATGCCCTAGAATATATATATGAAAATAAGGCCCCAACTCAGAAGAGAATATTGAAAAAACAACTACGTGCATTAAAGAAGGGGAAGGGTGAATCTATCTCTGCCTTAGTTTCCAAAATTTCTCAAAGAAGAGATCAACTTACAATAATTGGAATTGCAGTGGATTATGATGACCTTAATGTTGGGCACTTTAATTGTCTAAATAAATAGATAATTAAGGTGTTCAATATAAACTGTCAAACCCAAGGAAGTTTTGTTATTGCAAGATAATTGTGCACAGTCTTTGCTAGATTGATGAAAGCAAACATTAATCAAGTTGCAGTAATGAAATAAAATAGAGTTTTGGAAAACTAAACACTAGCACATGTTGCTGACACAATTGAAGTTCTAATCTATTGTTGTAGTATTGAAATCATTCTTTCTTAATTCAAATCTATATTGATGAGTGTATAAGAATCCTGGATTATCTAGCTTATTCACACCTCTAATTACTTATTTTTGAAAGCAAAGTTTTATCTAGTACAGAAAGAAAATTCTCCAGCAGTATACAACACTTGACTTATGATTCTCATGAGATACACTGATGCACATTTGACAGGAAGGAACTAAACTGTAACAAAAATTATGATCTAAGAATGCTAAATGGTTATTCACATAAATCAAAGTAGCTAATGTAAAACAACAAAACAAAGGGGAGTCTGTGAGGAAGGTGGGCCCTTTCCTTCTCAGTAAATCCACTCAAAGAGATCACAGTAGGTTGGAGAAACTCAAGTTGCCTTCTTTATTAAAACCATAAAAAAATTTCAATTACACGTTGCTTCACTTTACTTCACAATTCCACAACTAATCTCCATTGTTAATGATTACAAAAGATTTGCTATTTAAAGACAGATTCATTTAGTTCAAAATGCACTCAGAACAACCTTATGAATCCCAGATTCTCAAGTTGTTCATAAGATACAATAGATCTGTCATATTCATCAAATCTAGACAAAGAATCAACGTGAGCCAAAACGTGTAACAACAGAGGATCATTCTTCAGGATCCGACTTTCAGGATCAGTGGCCATCTGTTGTAGCAAGCGTAACAAATTTTAGAATTGGTGCACATATGTTGTAGTTGGTGTAACAACTTCCAAGATAAGTGGGCATTTGTTGCAGCAAGTGTGACAACTTCCAGGAAAGATGTGCGGTTGTTGTAGTTGTGTAACAACATGAAGGACTAGCACACAACTGTAACAATTGGTGTAACAACATTTTGATCATTAGTTGTGCATTTATGGGTAAAATATGAGAAATAGTACCAATCAAACGTGTTAAATAATTAAGAATATCAAAGAAATATTAATGACTCATACCTTAGGAAAAAGAGTCTCAGCAGTATTAAAATAGGCATTTAGCATAGGAATGATAAGTTTGAAAGGGGAAAAGATATAGTGAAAAAGGGACATTTCTGGGTCCTAACATGCCCTCCACCTGAAGACATTACATGTCCTCATGGAAAAACACTTTCAAACCTGTCACTGAATCTGAAGTAGGGAGATGACTCCTCCCATGTAAACTGCTAAGACATTTCGTTAAGTACTTGTATGAAAAACTGTGTGTACTCCCAATATCTGTTAGCTCAAAAAAATTTCATGCTTGCCTTGTCTTTAAGAATAGATTCCAATAGAGGTTCTTGTGTTTGAGCTTCTGGTGAACCAACAACTGCTCTATTATGTAAGGATCACCTCTTGCTTATTGGTTTTTGTGGAGCAGTAAGGTCAAATTCTGTTTTAACTGAGAGGTTGACTGGTTCTTCAGGCTAGCTAGTGACTGGTACTTTTACTATTTTATAGCCTGCTTCAAAATAGATATTACCACATTCAGAGCACATGAGCTCTCTATGTTGGTCCATAACATATTTTCTAAGTGATAATATGTCTAAGGCTATCCCCTCTGGATTGTTCTGACGAGCCACCTGTAATTCATCCCTTAAGGAAGCCAACTCTACTTTGAGGCTGTCATTTTCTTTTAATAGTTCAGTAATCCTAGAATTTGTTGTGTCCTGGATCTTATTCTCAATTTGATCAAAAAGTTGAGCAAGTGGCACAACCTCGCAAGTTTGTGTAGCTGTCTCTTGTGTGGAAGATACACCCAGGACTTGTTCCGGTGCAACAATTGATTCTGGTATGACTAATTCTTGTGGAACATCTAAGTTAGGGATGGCGGTATCTTGATGAGCAGTCTCTTCTTGGGCAACTAGTTCTTGTGTAACAACCATGCCATCTGAGGCATGCGGTTCTTGTGTAGAGGTATCTATAGTAATGGAGGGTAATGGATGAAGAATAGGTATTTCATGTTCCATATCCGTCCATCCCACTGCTGCTGCAGTAGACCTTGCTGATCGAGTTCTCCTCCTAGGTAAAGTAGAGACAAAAACATTGGCTTTCTTTTTTGTGGGATTCAGAGAGGAAGGGTGTTCTTCAACAATCTGACAAGAAGAAGGAGGGCGTTCTTCAACAACTATACAGGGAGGAAATTCTAGAATGCTAGGGTCTGGTAGAATCTGTACTTCATCAATCATCGAGGGATGCACAAAATCATCAAGAGGAGTCGATGATTCTTCTATAAATCATGTACATTCCTCTTGTAATGATAACATGGTAGCTTGAAATTCCTTGCACATGGTGAAACCTGGAATATGTACCTCCATAAATTCTGGTAGGGTCTGATTATGAGAAGACTCAGGACACTCTGTGGAAGCATCTGGTACAACCCTGTTGATGCCCCTCTTAGATCTTCTTGTAGGCTTAGGTTTTCTTTTCTGAGGTGATTTAGTAGTAGTGATAATAGTGGTTTGAACTGCTTTTGCAGCACTAGGAGAGTTTCTTCTATTGATTCTCTTCTGAGATTCTTGTCTAGATCGACATTTGGCTGGCTAAATTGATTCATTGGCAAAACCAGTAGATAGTGGAACTATTGTTACAACAATAGGTGGATTTTGATTTGTTGTTGGTGCCATAGGAGAAGGAATCGAGGTACTTGCATTTGAAGTGGATGTTGTGGCTGCTATTACAATGGATCTCTCTGACCTAGTTCTTGTCCTGGGTAGTGGAGAGACAAAAGGAAGGAATTTCCTTTTCTTATCTTTAAGGGTCCAAGGGAATTCCTGAACCACGACTATTGCAGCAGAGGGCTGAGGCTCATGATTTGGTCCAAGGATTTCACTTTCGACTGCTGGCTCAACCACCACTAAGGGAAGAGGGTTTAACTATTCTGGTTCAAGAATATCAAGGCATTTCTGAGCGGTGTGAGAGGTGATTTGGATTTTGCGTTTGGTGTTTGGAGTTGAATTGTGGGAAGTTACAATCATGGTGTTAACTACTGGTGCAGTCGAGGGTACAAAATTTGACTGTTCTGGGTTGGTTGTAACAATAGGCACAGGAATTGGCTTAGGTAATGGGTCATCAGGAATTCCCATTCTATTATGAATCAACAATCCTATTAGTCTATGATTTGAAAGACAATTCATGGGGTGCTTGGATTTATTAACAAATTGAGACATATTATGGAGGGATTGAAGTAGGTAGTAAGGGATGTTGATTAGCTTCTAATGTCACAAATGTGACAGTAGAAAAAAATTAGAAAAATAATCAACTTGAGATGTCCCTTCACATGTAATGTACCTTTCTTAAGAATTTTGATACCTTCCCCCATGGCTCTGGTAAGGAACTGACATTTGTAGTGCATCCTTTGGTATGTACTCATTCATTACCCATGAGAAAACCCTCCTGTGCATCGTGAAGATGAGCTTTCCTGTTAAACCCTTTGACTCTTGTGGTTGGCAATCCTATCACAACTGCTATGCTCTCTTCTGTCATTGGAATCTGCACTCTGTGCACCATTGAATAGCCGTATGTGAGATTCTGACTGAAATCTAAGACTTATGCTTCATTAAACCCCTGCAACTTCTTAAAATAGGGAATCCAACTAGCCCACAGAAATATTTAATAAACATCTGGGTGCAACAAGAATGCATTTATATTTTCTGGCTCATATCTTATGGGCATTCCTCCCATGATGTTGTGTTTGTATTAGACAGTAAATTAGGAGGAGATATCAACACCTAAAATAGAGATAGAGCAAGCCGATTGTGTATTTGCATGAAGAACGTAGTGTCACAACAACAAAAAATAAGCGGGGTTAGAAGGTGGCCGAGGTGAAATATTAAAAGGAATTTTGTGGTTAGGTTGACGTGGATTTTCGTTCCCCCCCAACTAATCTCATTGGCTCACGATTTAACGGATTAGGACAATTAGTCAGGTATTCATGAAAGCGTTCTTTCATATCCATATCGATTAGACATGTAAGATTAGCAACGTACCTCATAACTTACCACTCGAATGTAACTGCACTATCCAATCGCCATTCAATCCACGTGGAGTGGTTGTAATAATGAGAGATGACTCCCAAAAATGAGAAATGATGATATGACAAGTGGAGCATAAGTGGATTCCTTTCTATGGTCAAACCATTGAAAAGCTGCAGATGTGGAGTTTAAGTAATGATGAAGCATCTCTTGTGGGACAAAGATAGCATAAAGTAATTTTTCAAAAATAGTGGAAATCTTGACAAAACAACAATGTTGTTGTATGTAGAAATGGAAGAGATTGTAAGAAGGTGGTGAAGCATTGTAAAAACTAGCCAAAAGGAAAAATAACAATAGGAGTATCATTGGATATTTTGGCCGAATTGTGGCACTAGATGTAGCAGTATGTAAATTGGCCAATTTGTCGTAAAAGGGTGTAATAACATGCAGGGAAAAAGAGTCAGAAATAGGTGTAAAGCATGCAAATTGGCCAAAAAGGGTGTAAAAACATGTAAACCAGCCAAAAGGGTGTAACAACATGTAAATCGGCCAAAGGGTCTAACAACATGTAAATCGGCCAAAGGGTGTAACAGCATGTAAATCAGCCAAAAAGGTGTAACAACATGTAAATCAGCCAAAGGGTGTAGCAGCATGTAAATCGGCTTGAACACAGAAACACTTAGTTTTTACGAAGTTTTTCAACTTCTAAAAACTAATCCTTTGGCATCTTCCACTGTAATCTATCTTTTTGTTCTTCAGTTTATCTAGACACAAGCAACTGTCTGATACCTTTCTAGGCTAAATTTATTAGAAATAAAGAAATGAAAATGCGTGAAGCAAAATAAAAAAAATTCAAATTTGCACAACTTATTTATATACAAAATTTTATTTGAAAACAAAATGTCCTAAGGTTCAAAAGGGGAAGGAGCAAGCTCTGTTCCCTTTAAAAATTGGTAATTTGTATCAGCGGTACATCTCGATTTAAATTCTTCCTTGGAAAGTGGACGTCGATACATGCGTAAGCGATGGCCATTTGCATATAACTGTGTATTGGATCAGTCAATAGTAATTAACCTGATTGTCCCATTGGGAAAAATAGTGTCTACATCGTAAGGTCCAAGCCATCATGTACACATCTTACCATGAAATTCTTTGAAGCACAAATCATACAACATAGCCCAATCCCCTTTTTGGAATAATTTCTTCTTGATGACTCAATCATGCCATTTTATTCTCTGTTATTAAATCACTATGGTTTGATGAATAACATCCAAACACTTTTCATCAAGATCATTGAGTTGCTACAGTATGGCCTTCTGTGCCATAGTCAAGTCGAGGTTGACTGCTAATGTAGTTCTTAAGGTTTTGATTTCGAATTCAATGGGAAAAATAGGGCTTTTTCCATATACAAGCTCATAAGGAGAAAACCTAGTTGTGTTCTTCCAAGTAGTTTGATAATCCCATAGAGATTCATGCAATATGTCATACCAATCCCTACGATGTTTTCTCAATGTCTTATTAAGAATAACTTCTATGACTTTGTTCATACTTTCTACTTGTCCATTGCCGTGTGGATGGTATGTTCTATGTAAAACATGATATTGACTGAGTAGGGCTTCAAACTTGTGTGATGTGAAAGGGGGTACTCCATAAGTTATTAATTCTATGGGAATTCCAAACCTAACAAAGATATCTTTATTAATTCTATGGGAACTCCAAACCTAACAAAGATATCTTCAAACAAGAATGCTATGACAACTTCTTTTGAGGCCCTAATGAGTGCTTTTGCCTCCACCCACTTTGTCATGTAATCTGTATAGACCAATATATAAACTTTCTTATAAGAAGGTGGCTTAATGGGCCCTACAAATTCCATGGCCCATCTCTCAAAAGGATGTAACACTACTTGAGGCTGGAGGCTTCTTGGCATCTTGAAATATGGTGGGCCAAAAATAGCCCATCCTTAAAATTTTATGTCCAGACCGTTTATCAACAAAATGACCGCCACAAGGGCCATCATGGAAAGATTTGAGAAGTTCATAAAATTCATGATCCCTCACACATCGCCTGATTTCTTGATCCATACTTGTGTAGAAAATGTATCCCTCTATCCAACTATATCGAGCACTCTTCTGAATGATTTTCCTTCTTTCTCTTGGGGATAGATGTGGAGGTACCTTCCCTGCAACCAAGTAATTAGAAATGTAGGCATACCAAGGTGAGTGAGAATATACGACAAATAAATGTTCATCTCGAAAGGAATCATCTAATGGTGAATTATCATCATTTATATGTAGTCTTGAGAGAAAATCAACCACCACATTTTCTTTCTCTGGTCTATCTACTATAGTGATGTCAAATTCTTGAAGTAATAACAACCATCTTGTTACTCTAGCATTAGTAATAGGTTTATTCATCAAATATTTAATTTTTTTATGATTATTATGAACAAAGGTAGGATAGTCAGTGACATAATGCTTGAATTTATTGATTGCATAAACTACTGCCAAGAATTCTCTTTCAGTAACTGTATAATTTAACTCAGTAGGAGCCATGTTCTTCCTGATATAGTAGATAGCATAGGGTTCTTTGTCCTCCTGTTTCCCTAGTACTGCACCAATTGCAGTGTCTGAGGCATCTAAAGAAATGTGAAAAGGAAAAACCCAATTGGGCCCTCTCAAAATGGGAGCTGTGGATAATTTTTGTTTCAGATCTGTAAAAGAAAATTTACAATTATCAGTCCAATGAAAGTCAACATATTTTGTTAATAAGAAAACAAGGGAGAGGCAAGTTTGGAATATTTTTTAATGAATCTCTTGTAATATCCAGCATGCCCTAAAAAATTTCTTACCTCTTTTGAGTTGTTGGAGTTGGAATTTCCAAAATTACCTAGATTTTGGCTGGGTCTACCTGAATTCCTGCATAAGAAATGAAGTGTCCCAGCACCACACCTTCGCTCATCATCATATGGAATTTTTTTTTTCTTAAATAAAGATAAGCTTGTATACATATTTTGAGCACTTTTTCCAGATTATTCAAAGCTTGATCAAAATAAATACCATAAGGTGTAAAATCGTCCATGAATATCTCCATATAGTCATTCACCATATCTGAAAAAATACCAATTACAACTCTTTGGAAAGTGGCTAGCACATTACACAAGCCAAATGGGAGAACCTTGTAGGAAAATGTACCCCAAGGGCTGGTAAAGGTAGTCTTATCTTGGTCCTTTGGAGCAATTTTTATCTGGTTATAGCCACTGAATCCATTTAGGAGAGAGAGAAAAAAATCCTAACTAGGTTGTCTAGAACCTGATCAATAAATGGAAAGGGGAAATGATCCTTCTATGTGGCATTATTCAGGGCTTTATAGTCCACACACACTCTCCATTTACCATTATTTTTATGTACAATAACCAATGGTGAAATCTACTCACTGTCTGATATAGGATAGATGAATCCAACATTGAGACGTTTATGAAGTTCCTCTTTAACTATTTCTGTAAGATTAGGGTTCATCCTCCTTTGGGGTTAGCAAATGGGTCAACATTCTTCCTTGATGTATATATGGTGGGTGCATAATTCTTAAGAAATTCCTTTCATGTCCATGTAATCCCAGGCAAATGCCTCCTTATGTTCAATTAGTAATTTCATCAATCGACGAGTTTCAACAATAGATAAATTGGGATTGATGTTCAAGATTTTTCCAGGTTCGATTTCTACAGTGATGATCTTAGAACTAAATTTGGGAAATAATTCGTCTTTTGTTGTTTCAACATTTTTTATTACAGCGTTTGCTGTTACAGCTGAATCGATTTGATTTACAACAATTTTAGAGAAAATTTCTGGGCTCATCTCTTCCTGGGAAATAGGGTCAAAGATTCCAATCAATCGGTGCTATGTGCTCTGTGTAACAACAGAGGGGTCACAGATAAAATAGTTGATTAACTCATCGTCTGTCTCGTCTTTGAAACTTAGACATTTTCTTATGGTTAACACAAGCATAGCACTTTCATCCTCAATGTCCATCCATAAAGAATTTTCGGGTTCCATACTAGGTGTAGCATGAGGATATAGGGTAAGTTTTTTTGTGTCAAAACCATCAGAGATGGTCATGGAGCCAGATCTACAACTAATGAAGGCATCAGCTATATCTAACCATGGTTATCCTAGGATTAGAGGGTGCCCCCCTAGACAGGTTTTGGGTTTCCAAACGATAAAATCAGTAGGATACTTCCATGAAACAACTGAAATGACTAAATCATCAATTACTCCCTCTGTTCTGATGGTGGAACGGTCAACTAATTCTAAAACAATAGGAGTAGGTCAGACTTTCATTCTGAGTTGCAACAATTGTGTAGTTTCTATTGTCATAATATTAATTTCTGCCCCTAAGTCAACTAATACATGGGGAATAGGTGTTTGGCCAATTTTGACAGTGACTGTAGGGTTTCCCGGGTCACCATATTTAACGGGTGGGATTTTGACTAACATCATTTCAGACAAGTCCCCCACTACATGCACTGTGAGGGGGTCCCTAGGTTTCCTTATAGGTATTATGATACATATATCCCTCATAGTCATGGCATAAATAGGGACATCTCTAATTGCTTTCAATAGTGGAATGTTAACATGCAAGTTTTTCAATTATCCTAAGAGATTGAAGGATGGTAATTTCCAATCTTTTAGGGAATGGGTTTGTTGATTATTTAATAGGTTGGTCAATTTATTCTATATCGACAAATGGTTTTTCTCCTGATTCCTTGTCTGATTTTGAAGATGGAGCATCTTCAATTATGGTTTCAACTATTCTCCCCGATCTTAATTTTATCTCATCACAAGGCATAGGAGTAATAGACAGAGTTGGCACATTATATAGGCCTTATTATTTGGGTTTGGGTTAGGTTGCACATGCATTTGAGGTAGTAAGGGAGGATTGTTTTGTGGGGCATTGGGAGGTAGTTGCAACTGTTGCTACTCATACTAGGGTTGGAATTGTTGTTGATAGAGGTTTGGTTGATGGTTTTGATAGCTAAGTTATTGTTGAGGGCCTCTCCAATATGGGTTCCATTGCCCATGGTGACTCTATTGTTGGGGCATAGGTAGCCATGCATTGGAATCCTGATAAGGAGGGAGAATTGGATTTGGAGGGGGAACATTCATCTAGCCATAATGTAGATGATTGTTCCAATAATTAAGTGTTGTAGGAGAGAATTGAGAGTTCATAGCTTGGCCTCTTGGCTGCCATTGTCTTCTTTGTGTAATTAGATGGGCAACCTCCGCTTCTTCATTAGTCTCCTTCATTGATGCTTTTACACCTGGTAAAGAGGGACATTTGTCAGTAGGATGATCCAATTCACAAATAAGACATACTTGAAGACTGTTCAGTGGCATTCCCTTTTCAGATGTTTCTCTCTGCACTTTGGACAAAAAATAGATAATGCCTTTTCTGCTTCTTCTTGTTTTTGTTTAATCTACAGAGTATCAATTTGTGAAGAAAAAGAGTTAATCATTTCTGTTTTGAAATCTTCTAATAGATTACCTATTTCTTCTCTTGTTGCCCCTCCATTGGCTAATTTTTGTACCCTTGAAAAAGTGGTATCCTTGGTAACTGACTTATTCCTTGTAGTTCCTTGAGAACATCTCTTGTAAATATTTACAATGTCTTCATAGGATTCCTTAGATATATCTCCCTTGCCAAGCATATTCAACATGTCTAAATGATCATCTCTAACCCCTTTTAGAAAAATAGTTTTCATAATGTCCTTACTCACATCCGGATGTCCAAAAATTTGTATATTGTATTGGAGTCTCTCTACAAAATCTTCAAGGGTCTCATCCTCTTTCTGAGACATCTTGAATAGTTCCTCCCTTCGTTCTCTTGTTCGACGGTAGTCTTGGTACTTTTTAAGGAAAAGATGCCTCATCTATACCCATGTTGAGATATTCTCTCCTCCAAGGCTCATGAACCATCTTAACACATTTCCCTTCAATGTGGCTGGGAATAGTTTAAGTTTCTGCGCAGTAGTAGTGTAGTCATAGGTTCTACATAGAATATCAAATTCAAATAGAAACTCATCTGGATCCTCCATAGACAATCCATGGAAATTTGGTAGGGCTGAAAGAGGTATGTTCTTCAGAGTAGCTATCCCCCTTGTAGGAATATTAGTAATAGGAAAAACCAGGGTAGAGATAGTAATTTTATCATTTACCTAATCTTCATTGTTCTGTGGCTCCTCTCAGTTGAAATCCTCTTCATTATCTCCTTGATTTTCATTTCTTCTCTCTCATTCCACTCAATACGGTAAGCGTCCCACTCCTCCTTAGTGACTATTTGTCTGTTAATCTGATAAACAACTTCTTCTGGTCTTTCTCTTGGCTGAGCTATACTTCCTCGATCTTCAATATTCTCCAGCATTGCTTGCTGATTTGTTGATGACAAACTTTCAGCTTCATCCCTTGATGAAATCAATGTTTCGAGATGGGGTAGTTCTGATGACTAAGGAATTTGTCTCCTTGGAGGATTTGAAGGGAAGAAGATAGATCCTGAAGAAGAATCTTCTCTCACTATAATCTTATCAACAAAGGTTGGTCTTCCCAGTGCAGGGTTCCTTCCTCCACGTCCTCTGGTACATGTAGGGTGAGTATTTTTGGGAATACACCCACTTGTTCCTCAATTCATGCATACTTATTCATTCCTAAGAAAATTAAACTAATTTGCTTACAAAAATATATAATTATCTTTCCTCGACAACGACGCCAAAATGTTGGGCACTTTAATTGTCTAAATAAATAGATAATTAAGGTGTTCAATATAAATTGTCAAATCCAAGGAAGCTTTGTTATTGCAAGATAATTGTGCACAGTCTATGCTAGATTGATGAAAGAAAACATTAATCAAGTTGCAGTATTGAAAGAAAACAGAGTTTTGGAAAACTAAACACTAGCACAAGTTGTTGACATAGCTGGAGTTCTAATCTATTGTTGCAGGATTGAAATCACGCTTGCTTAATTGAAATCTAGATTGATGAGTGTATAAGAATCATGGATTATCTATATTATTTTGATTTTCTATTTTATCCTTGCAGAAAGGAATTCTATGCTAATTACATAAAGGAAATCTACTTTAGTTGCAGGGAGTAAATTCACACCTCTAATTACTTATAGTTGAAAGAAAAGTTTTATCTAGTACAAAAAGACAATTCTCCARTAGTATACAACACTTGACTTATGATTATTATATCATTTTTATTGATGATTGTTCTCGTAAACCTTGGAATTTTTTTTGAAAACTAAGGATGAATATTTCAACAACTTTCAAGATTTTAAGAATCTTGTTAAGAATCAGACAGGTAGACACATCTATGCTTTCAGAATAGATAATGGAAAATAATTTGACTCCCACAAGTGTGATGATATTTGTTTGACTTCCGAGATTAAGAGGAAGTTGATTTTTCCTTATAATACTTAGCAGAATGGTGTTGCAAAAAGAAAGAACATAATGATTTGTGAAACAACCAGAGCCATGATGTATGATTAGAATATACTGATGTCTCTTTGGGATGAAGCTGGAATCACTGCAGTCTATATTTAGAACAAGTGTCCTCATAGATGCCTAGAAGAAGTATTCACTGGTAAGAATCATTCAGTTGATCATTTGAGAATATTTGGTAGTCATGTCTACATTCATATACCTAAATAAAAGAGGACTAAGATAGAGCCCTTCGGAAATAAAGGAACTTTTGTGGGATACAATGAGACATCAAAAGCATATAGAATTTATGTACCAGGGAAAACGTTCATTGAATTCATTGAAGATGTGAAATTTCATGAGGAAGCATCCTTTCATCGTTCCAAAAAACTTCCATTTGATTCAGAGGAGTAGGAAGCTCCATCTCCAAAAGCTTCAGTTTCTCCACTTCTAGATGAGCAGAGGGAGGAGGCCATAAAGCCTTCAGTGGATCTGTTAAGGGATTCTATTGAGTTTTCCTTAAAGAAACATCATGTTAAAATGAATCCATCTTGGTGCCAATAAATTTTAAAGGAATGAGAAAAGCATGTAGCACCTAAAGGTACCTTCAGAGAAAGCAAGAAACCAGATAAGTACTCAGGTTTGATAGCATAGTCGAATCTTGTGATTAAATCATAACCTTCCACTTTGGATGAGGATACCAAACATAAAGTTTGGAAGGATGTCATGATAGAAGAGTACAAACAAATATTAAATAATGACGTATAGGAAGTGGTCCCAAGACCTCAAGGAAAATCAATAGTAACCTCTAAATGGCTTTACAAAATAAAACATGCAGCAGATGGCATTGTTGAAAAATTCAAAGCTATATTTGTGGCTCATGGCTTCTCTCATAAAGAAGTAATTGAATATGATGATATCGTGTCTCCTATTGCCAGGTATACTTCCATCAGAATCATTATCTCTCTTGCTTTAGTTCTTAATTGGAAACTTCACCAAATGGATGTTAAAACTGCCTTTTATTAATGGTGAAGTTGAGAAATAGGTTTATATCGAGCAACTTGAGGGTTTCATGATCCATGGGAAGGAAACCCATGTCTTCAATCTCAATAAATCCTTATATGGATTGAAACAAGATCCGAGAGCTTGGTATGGAAGAATTGACATTTTTCTTCAGAGTCTTGGGTTCTCCAAGAGTATAGCATATCCTAATATTTATCTAAATATTGTGAAGAATCATCTTGTCATATTGGTTTTATATGTGGATTATTTTTTCCTTACTAGAGAGGAACATCTAATAGATCATACTAATAGGGAGTTATTAGAATAATTTTAATTGAAATACTTGGGTCTTATGCAAAACTTTCTTGCCTTAGAGGTGTGGCAGAAACTGGGTGAGATCTTTCTCTCACAAAAAAAGTATGTAGTTGATGTGCTTCATAGATTTGGAATGATAGACTATAAGTCCATGAACACACCTATGATTTATAATATGAAGAATCTACATGATCAAGCTACATGTTCAGATCCAAAAGAACCCACTGTATATCATTAGATCATTGGGTCCTTGATGTATCTAGTACATACTAGACCAGACATTTGTTATGTAGTGAATTCCCTCAGCCAGCTCATGTGTGAACCGAAACATATTCATATGTTTGTTGTTAAGCATATTTTCGGATATGTTCGAGGAACTATATCCTATGAGATTAGATACACTCCTAGTCGAGGGGTTATGCTTCATGGTTTTACATATTTGGATTGGATGGGAAGTAAAGTGGATTGGAAGAGTACTTCTAGATATCATTTCCGTTTGTGTTTAGCTATGATCTTCTGGTCCAATAGGAAACAGGGATCCATATCCCAGAGAACTGCAGAGGCAGAATACATTACTGCTAGTTTTTCTAGTAGAGAAGCAACATGGATCAAAAATATACTCTCATATTTTCTTAGTGTTGAGTTAGAACCCACAATAATTCATTGTCATAACCAAAGTTGTATAAATCTCTCTAAGAATCTGGTGTTTCATGGAAAATTGAAACAAATTGAGATAAGATATAACTATGTCCGAGACATGGTGCAAAAGAACATTCTCAGTATTCAGTATTTGGGTATATTTTCTAAATGGATCAAGGTAATCTTTATTTGTTCTTTGTTCTTTTTACTAAATAGTATTGTCATGCTACAAGAATTCTCCCTTGAGAATCCTTTTTTCTCTTTGGACCCTTCAAGCACCATTGCAATAGGCCATTCCACTCACCTCTTTAGGGAATAGGCATTGTTGTTCTTCACCA
This sequence comes from Picea engelmannii, assembly GCA_009831015.1. Lineage (NCBI taxonomy): Eukaryota > Viridiplantae > Streptophyta > Pinopsida > Pinales > Pinaceae > Picea > Picea engelmannii. The sequence continues at coordinate 374,932 of ML789889.1, read as the reverse complement.
TTTGCCATTTCTTCCATTATATGAAGACTTATCAATTAGGGAACTCAATATCCCTCCCAAGGAGGAAGAGGGGACTCATTAGTCCCTATTTTTCTCTACGATGTTTTTCTTACTAATCTCTTGATTCATTGGTACCTTATGTTGGTCACTGTTTTTTTTTCATGGTTCTAAGTTTCTCATGCTTTATAACAATTATTTCTTAGTTGTTTTAGTTTATTTATTTGTTTATACATATTTTTGTATTGTTTAACCCACTCATAAAACTTTTGTCTTCTCTAGCAGGCTCATCTAGACATGTAAGTGTTGTTGTTTTGCTCACCCAAGTGACAAAACCAACACAATAGATTGGCTACCATACTGGGGATAGATATCAAATTACTCCATATTTGAGTTTAGAGAGCACTTCATTTTGATTTTTTTATCTTGCACGTACCAAAAACGACCTAGCCCAACCTGCCAAAGTCAAAATTCAGAGCTGCAGAAGGCGTATCGAATTGGAAATTTCTCCCTCAACGTGTGACAGGAAGTGCACGGATTTTACTTCCCACAAACGCACACTCTGTGCACCACAAAATTATTTACACTGCACATTCTACGCATTGTGTTCCCACTGCATGCTTTTCAGAATTGTAACCCACACATAACTCCATTTTTTCAAAATTGTAAGGGTTTTTATGAAAGTTTGAGGGCCCCTAGCTTTCATATGTTTGTTTACATGCACTTTGTAAGATAACTACATTCCACTTAGAGTCCTTTCCCATATGAAAGGTTAGCTAACATAGGCACTTAGGGGTTAAAATGAACCAATATTCTCCTCTTTTTATTTGTTTCCACATGAATGGATTATTTGTCTTGTAAAATTTAAAGTTGAGGTTATTGCTTTCATACATAAATCACTTAAATTGGGACTAGAAACCAATTTTGACCCTCAAGTATGCTCTTGCCTAGCACCCTAGTGTGATCTTGGGAATCATAAAGGAGGTTGAGAGGAATTTTCATCTCCCTTAAAAAACATCTTTAGGAGAGGACAAAGCACCCCTAGGTTTCCTCTTAGTGTTTTGAAATCATCTTAAAGTTTTGTAAGGGCCCATACATGCCCACATGTTGCAAACTTAGGATAGTTTCTTAAATTTTCTTTCTTAGTTTAGATCACAATCTAGGGAAGTTTAAATATCAAAGTAATGGGCCCATACATGCCCAAATTCTTGCAATCTAGGATAGTTTCAAATATTTCTTAGTGTAAACAACATTTAGGGAGTTTAAAGGATTTGTAAAGAACCCATATGTCCACATTGGTAGTTCTTTAGGGCTTTAAATATTCCGCAAGGTTATACCAAAGACACATATTAGGCTAGGGAAAGAAGATTTGTAAGGACCACATGAAGTCCACATGTTGTAATCTCACACTTAACTTATTAAAATCTTGGCACACTTTTTCACTCACTTGCACACAAATCCACTCCTCATGCACATAATTTCTATTTTGGAATAGTGGAGGTTGAAGTAGGTTTTCTCCAAAGGAATTCTGAAACATCCCACTACTTCTTTGGAAATTATCCACACCCATTTAATTCAAACGATATTGGTCCACACCCCCACTCTCTCAACCCACCACATCTAATTTTTTTCTAAAAACACACTAAGTTTTCCTCCACAGGAGGTGCCAAAAGAATTTTTTTAGTCTAGGTAGGATCTCGGGGGTAGGCATCCAAATAATCCCCCATTATCTGGTTCTCACATTTTCAAACAATAGAATTTGAGAAATAGGGAATTGTAAAATCCTCCAAATCAAGTGTTCCTACACCATAAGTTAGGGAGATACCCATGAAGGGTTGAAGGCCGAAGTCTGGTTGTTTTGCACATCCCTCCTTGAGTCACCCAACTCTTGGAAGGGCATCCATCTCGTGACCCATTTCTGAGGCCGAAAATCTAAATGTCGCACTTTAACCAAGGTACCTAGTTGCCAAAAATTAGGACATCTACCTAGGTGGCAATTGTGGGATGCAATAGCACCTTGATCATATTTTGTGTCTCTATTGGGAAATATCACCAGTTCTTTTGGGATATGTACCCTCTAGGCCTCATTATAAATGATTATTTAAACCTTCACTAGTTCCTCTTCTGGTGGATTCAGACCCCACTGTTGAGTGATATTGGAAGGCTCAGTGCTATTTGAAAGGAAGGATGATACATCTTTTAGGACACGAGCATTTGTTTTTATTTTTTCCCCCATGTGGAAAAAATCCACCTATCCACATTCTTTTATATTTTACATTTGGTTTATGTATGATGTCCATTTGATTACATGCAATTGTGAGTTACACTATCATGTAAAGGTCCAAATTATACAACAACTCTTTTTCAATTATTTTTCTCTTATCAACAGCAACACACATCCACTTTTCTAGTAAAAAACCATAGGGTACCCATAGAATCCCCGTCATTCCAAACGCTTTCAGAATCTCCCTCCTATTGTAGGAGGAGTCCCTAGTCTTTCCAACTGACCGAATCAACCATCTCACACCTCTGTGAGTGCTACTATTTTGGGATCAAATTTACATGGTTCCACTTTGCTTAGGTCTAATTCCCAAGGCTATCCATCCACTATTTTTCCTTCACAAGGAGGTGAGGGTCAAACTTTCTCTCAAGGGAGAAGTACAAACCCACCAAATCTCTCTCAGAGAATAGGTCCACTACCTGCTCACACAATGGCTGGAACTAATCCTCCACCAAATATCCCTATTCCATACTTGGAATCACTCAACATTCCTTATTTGACAAAACTCATGAATGATCCCATTTTAGATGACCCCACTTAGCCCAATATGCCTACCAAACTACCTTTAGATATTCCAAAGTTTGAAGGAAAACCGGGGGAAGATCCCACCAACCATGTTATGGCCTTCCACTTATGGTGGTATTCAAACAACATCATGGATGATTCCATCCACTTGAGGTTGTTTCAATGAACTCTCACCGGTTCCTCAACCGAATGGTATATGGATGAAAAATAAGGGTCCCATATCACCTTTGAATCATTGGCCAAGTCCATTTTGTCCTTTTTTCAACTACCAGTTTCTTCATGATACTGGATTAGAACTTTTCTTTGAGTTCAAATTAACCACTTCTATCCATATAACCGACCACATGTATGAATGCCATCGGTGCCGTATTTTTTGTAAAGTGGAAACCACCAAAGAACAATGTCTTGATTGGTTTCTCAAATCACTTGTCTCTATTATTTCCAAGGATGTAGAATCCAACTTTCCTCAGTCAGAAGAGGAAGCCCTCAGCAAGGCCCAATAGTTTGACCTCATCTATGCTCAATTAGGTTACTTATACACAATATTTCTTGATGGACATAGACCCATGACATTTGGCTAGGAGAAACCTGGGATGTACCACGTTGCAGATGGATTGATTGGTTATATGAACGATCTCAACACTTACGACAACCCGTTACCCACTTATGGTGCACATTAATATACACAACCATATGGAGGGACGTCTTATTACCCTCCTCCTTCTCACCAACAATCATATCTTGCTTCTCCCCCTCCACCAATGGGTGGACCCTGCCTGACCTCTGAACCAAGTATAGGTCCACCTTCTACCTCAACATACAACCTTAGCACTAGTGAAAGTTCTTCAACTTCCTATACACCATATGGATTGTCGCCACAACACAATCGATATTTTCCATTTCCTAGTCATCCATAGCTGGTTTCTCCTCCACTAGGACAACCACATGTCAGTGTCAACTTTGTTCAACCCTCCTCCATTCAATAGTTTCAAAATTTTGAACAAATGAATATGAAAAATCCATCCCATCTACTCAATAATGCCAAGAAAAAAGGGAAAAACTGAAACAATATCAACTCAAGACCAAGAGGAAATAACACCCAACAAAACAATCCCGTTGGGGGAAACCTGAATCAAGGAAACCAAAACCCCTAAGGGGGAAACAATAAAAATCAACCTCGAAAAGGGAGGAACAATAACCTCTGGAATAACTTCCCTTGTGCTCTCAATGGTGAGTATGGACATTATACACACCATTGCCTCCAAATTTTTTACTTCAAACAGATGAAAGAATCCATGCATGCATAAGGTCCTCCAACATCACCTGCCCCACAACAATATTTGCAACATCCACCTCCAACCATTTTGAAAAACCCCATTCCACACCAAGGGGTGATGAATACCCAACAAGAGGTACACCTTGCTCCACCCCAAATGGTGCAGTATTAAAACCTAGGTCCCACTCAACTTGGAAATCCGGTCAATCGCAATATCCTCATTACCAATGAAGAGGAGATTATTTTTCAAACATGCGGTCGCCAATATGGTCTCCCCCTTGAATCTACCCCAACCACCTCAGAAGAGGCTCCATCTATAGTCGAAAAACCATTGATGATTCCACACACTAACATTGAACCAAACCCTCATATGCCCTATATGCCATTATGATGGAAAACACATAACCCTCATGCTAGGAAAGCCCATAACTACAGTCTCGTTGACGACTTAGCATCATCTCCTATAACCATGTCTGTATTATAGGTCCTCCAAACCTATCCAACTCAGTGGAAATCCTTGATTTTTTCCTTGGGAGCAGTCAACCCAACAGATACTAGACTCATCACCTTTGATCTAGATAGCGGAGAACCATGCCTTCTCACCCTGGTATCTTTTCAGATACCAATTAAGATCCAGAACATCACAGTTCATTGATGTATCATTGATGAAGGTGTATCCACTTGCATCATGTCCAAAGTAGTATGACATAAACTTGGCTCACCTGAGCTAGTACCATCTTCCATCACCCTAAGAGCTTATGATGGTTGACCATCATCCCTTGAAGGGATCTTCCAAAATGTCCCTGTCAAACTCTGTGGAAAAACCATCCTCATCGACATTGAAGTTATTGAAGCCCCACTTGATTATAATATCTTGTTTGGACGTAGCTACATGTATTCCATGAAGGCGATGAACTCTTTTGTGTTTTCAATGATGATGTTCCCCCACAATGGGAAAATTGTCACCATCGACCAACTTACACATTATGAGCTTAACGATTCCACCAACATTGATAACATTCTTCCTCTTTTCCACACTAGCTCATATGATTTTTCAGTCATCAACATGGGTCCCATAATTTTCAAAGACCCATCCTTGTCGGGGGCATATCACGGAGCACCACCTTTCCTACACCCTTCATCACAAGTGTGTGTAGTATATTCTAATGGAACAAATATCAGATACACTACTATTCCCACCAAGGCCTCTCCTCGAATCAAGGTTCCACCAGTTGGAGAACTATTACCTTAGGAGCTCCTTGAGCTCCCCACTACACCACTTATCCCAGTTATCCCCCCCCTCTCTGTGACCCTTACCCTTACCCTTACTAACATGGTTCTTTCCATCCCTTTATGGTATCTTCATCCACCCATGATGGTTCCTCAACCATCTCTCCCTCCTCAAATAGAGGGAATACTGATGGATATCTCAGTATAGGCTCCTGCCACACTACCCTCACCCCCAATTGTTGGCACCACTACAAATGTTGGGGGCATAAAAAATAATAAAGCACCCACAAATCCACTTCCTCCCCGAGTTCAACCTCCTTGTGCACTATGTGAAAAATAAGGACATCCCACTAATAGATGTCCTACTCTTCCTAAGTTACACAATCTGATATAGCTTCGTAGAGCAACCACATTACTTGCCACTCCACAAAGTACATCAATTGTTACTACAGAGTCCTCCATTGCCAGCAATAAAGGGTTGCAAACCAAATTCGCTTGTGCCATCTATTCATAATATGGACACTACACTCATCATTGATCAAATCTACCTCAGTGTTGTCATATGTTAACAACATTATTCCAAACATCTCGACTAGATCCCTCTCAACCACCCCCTATTGAGGCCCACATTACTGACATTCAATGTATTTCATTGTTAGTCCCCATATGAAAAATATACCCTCCACAGTATTGGGACATTCACTTTATGTCCAGTGGTTCCTTGCACCTTGTACAGGATATCCCATCTGCGTCCTCACTACTTGAGGACAACAACACTTACCCATTGACAGTCACCCTGTCACCTCCCAAGATCCCCTGTATTCTCACATTTTTCACTTTGACAAAGAAATCCTGGAGGTACTCACTACCCCCGATTTCCCATGGAATGCGATCCATCATTGAGAACTTTTTTTTCACAGGAGGCCTTTCATCCTCCTACTCAATCCTCCATGTGCACAATCAAAACCAAGGATTTTATTCCTTTGGGGAATATATACTACTTCAACAACCCTATCCCAGCCCCAAATGATTTTTAAGAAGGCAACATGGTCAACATCTCCCCCAATGTAAAAATTGACATTTCCATTAAACTAGGAATCGTAGAAGAAATCACCATTGGCATCGCATGCTCCCATGAAGAACTCACTGCTTACAAAGCTCTCTTTAAGGAATATCGAGATATTTTTTCCTAGTCATATATAGGGATTCCCAGCTTTGATTTATCTATAGTCGAACATCAAATCGACACTTGACCAGATGTCGCCCCAGTTCGTAAAAAACAACGCCCGCTTCACCCATCCAATGTTGTGGCTATTAAAGATGAAATTGACAAGTTACGTGTTGTTGGGTTCATTTACCCCATTGCGTACACTTCATGGCTCTCCAACCACCTCCCCATTAACAAGAAACATGGCACTATTCACATGTGCACAGACTTTTGTGATCTCAACCACGTTTGTTCCAAAGACAACTTTCCAACCCCTTTCATCGACCAAATTATCGATGACTGTGTCAACCATGAGGAACTGTCCTTTATGGATGGGTTCTCTGGATACAATCAAATCCAAATCCATAAATCAGATCAGTATAAAACCACTTTTACTACCCCTTGGGATACCTTTCCTTACTGCGTCATGCCTTTTGGACTCAAGAATGTACTTGCTACGTTCCAAAGGGCCATGACCTACATTTTCCATGATATTTCTTGCATCAACCTTGCTTATTTGGATGACCTCACTACTCGATACAAAAAACAAACTCAACATTTAGATGACATTCATATCATTTTTCAAGGATGTCGCTAGTACAATATCTGCTTGAACCCCCTCAAGTGTGTCTTTTGTGTCACTACTAGATGCCTCCCTAGATTCATTGTTTCCCAACACAGCATCATAGTGGACCCCCTCAAGGTCCAATCTATCACAAAAATTCTACCACCTAAGAATTTACGCCAACTGTAAAGACAACTTTTTATGTCGGTTTGTCGCATACTACGCCACTCGCGCGCATGGTTTTCTCTTCTTACTGCGTCATGATATCCAATTTCGATGGGACAAGCAAGATAAAACCACTTTTGATGATTTAAAAGTCGCCTTATCCAATGCCCCTTTGATTAGTCCCCCCAACTATGATCGTGATTACATCCTCTACTTGTCAGCCTCAACCGTCTCAGTAGTAGGAGTCCTCGTCCAAATAGGGGATGATGGGAATGAACATATCATTTAATACATCAGTAAAACCCTTTCAGGGCCACCCTTGAAATATAATCATGATGAGAAACTCACCTTAGCATATGTCCTTGCAATCCAAAAACTATGACATGACATTCTGCTTCGAACTACCAGGGTCATATCATATTCCAACCCCATGTAGTACTTGCTTAGTCGACATAAAATTAATGGAAAATTTTCCCGATGGATATTCATCCTCTAAGAATATGATATAGATCTTTGTACTCCCCAAAGAAAGAAATTTCTCATCCTAGATGAACTCATTATGAATTTTCCCTCGGACGCTAGAGCTTCCCCCATAAATACAGATTTCCCTGATTAACACCTCTTCTTCATCCCCTCCAATGACCCTTGGTACGACAACCTTCTTGTCTACCTCTGGACACAAACATTTGGGTATCATCTCTCTTGCGAAGATCATCAACACTTTCACCATCAGGCCCCTTGATACCTCCTCATCAGAGATTTTCTCTATTGACACAGGGTCGACACCATCCTTTGCAAATGTTTGACCATCGATGAAGATGATAGAGTCTTGAATGATTGCCACAACGACGCTTGTGGTGGTCACCTCTCAGGTATGTCCACCACCCAAAAAATCATTCGAGAAGGGTACTTATGGCCCACATTGTTTCATGACTACATTCAAACTGTCAAGCGATGTGACAAATTCCATATTTATGCAAACAGTGCACGAGCACCATGAGCTCTTCTACATCTAGTCATCACATCTGAACCCTTCTATAAATGGGGCATAGAATTCATGACTTTCCATCCTTCATCTAGTAATGGACACATGTACATTTTCATGGTTGTAGATTACTTTACCAAATGGGCCAAAGCCATGGCCACTTTCAACAACACTTCTGATGCAACAACATGTTTTTTCTTCAACCATGTCATTACCCAATTTAGACTCCCACTACAACTAGTGTTTGATCACAAAAAACACTTTGAGAACGAGATATTTGTGGAATTCTCCTCAAAGTTAGGATTCTTTGATGATTTTTCCTCCCCATAATATCCTCATTCCAATGGATAGGTCAAGGCTGTCAAAAAAGTTCTCAAAACCATACTACAATGCATCGTCAACAAACATATGACCAACTAGAATCATATGTTGTTTTCCGCCTTATGGGATTATCACACGTCAGTCAGAATTGCCACCGGTTTTACACCATTCCACCTCATTCATGGGTTCAAAGCCACCCTCCCTATCGAGTGAGAAATCACCATGTTACACACAACCATCAAACTATTACCTGTCACTGCTCCAACGAAGCAACACTTGCTCCAATGGAGCAGAGCCTACTGACCTTAGATTCACTTGATGAATATCGTCAATCTTCATTACAAAACAATGAGGCTGCTAAAAAGTGGTCCAAATACACCTTCGACTGCCATGTCAACCTTCATTCGTTTAACGAAGGTGATATATTGTTAGCCTAAGATATCTCCCACGATACTCTTGACCATGGGAAATTCAAGTCATTATGGCATCGACCCTACATCATCCATCATTTCCTCACTAAGGGTGCATACATCCTGGCCTCTCTAGAAGGATACCCTCTCAAAGAACTCATCAATGGTTTGTAATTAAAGAATTTTTACGCCTGAGCATAGCCATCCTACCTTAGGTTTTTCTTTGTACACATTTGTAGAGTTTTTAGTCTTCTTTTCTACCGCCACTCTTCATCTCTTATCTATCATCCATGTTATTACCATATGCATCATCCATCAACCTACCACATTGGTTATGCTGACGGTGCCAACCGCTGGACCCAGAATCTCACTTCGACCACTTGGGCCCTCTATACTCACTCACATGTCCTTCTCCACTCTAGTGGCATATGTTTGGGTTCTGTTATCACTCCAAGAAACTCCTTAGTGTTGTAGGCTAAGAATGCTTGGTAACTTAAGAAATTGATAAGAAAAGTATGTGGATCAATGGAATAACTCAATGTCTTAATGAGAAGAACAACTTATCATGCATCCAAATGAGCCAGTGCTTTTAGAAACCAATAATCAGATACAGTAATTGAAATGGGATATGAAGAACACTATTCTAGATAACCAAGTACATTAACATGTAGGGTCATACAAGATAGTAAGAGATCATTCAATTCAAATTTATGAGCTAAATAAGAAGATGACAGTTCTTAATAGCTCAGATAAATTGAATCAAATTACAGAGCAATGTAACACATGAGAAAATCTGACAATGGTAGCAAAAGAAGACTGCCATTCATATCAAGATAAGAGCCTTAGCACATATGCCAAATTGTATCCAAAATGGAACCTCCTCATTCATCTTCCTTCTGTATCTTTATAGATTTACAATTTAGTTATCAGATCCTAAAATAGTGGATCTGATTTTCTAAAAAAAGAAAGTAAACTAGATTTACAAAAAAATAGGAAGAGATCCTCAAGATGAGGTCAATCTCTATCTTTTGGTCTTCAATCATTGGTTGAAAGTTGATGAAGTGTAGCCTAGCCTTCCAAGGCTCTTTGATCTGTTCCTCTGAAAGTGGAATTCGAATTTGATGATGTGTGCCAAAAATCCTGAAATTCTACCTTTTAAAATGAGGCCAAATGTGTTGGAACGACCTCTCTCTGACCTTGTCTCACAAAAGTAGCATTTAAATCTGACTTGATAATTCACCACCTATCTATTTGAAACCCTTTCAAACCATTCTAACCCCAAAAATCCCGATCTAGGTGAAAATTTGGCTTTTCTGGCCGTGACAGGCTTTCATCATCTAATTTACTTAAAAATCCGTTCCTTAGGTGGTGAAAGGTGGAGCTTTCACCAGCTAACTAGTTGTAATTCTGCCTTTTGCGCTGGTGAAAGCGCAAATTTTTTCAAAATCAAATTTCTCAGTCATGGGGAGTCCTTTTTGCATGCTTAAATAGTTGATCGACATCTACAAATCCTAAGCTTTCCAATGGTGCTTTCAGATCTACATTTGGAGCCTGGGAAGTTATTCAATTTTTCTTTACAATATTAGGCATCACTCTTTCAAAAATGCCAGTGCATTTTTGATTGCTAACATCTGGCTCCAACTGGGATGGAGATGTCCTTGCGAGGTCTCCAAGAACCTGGCAAACCTGGTTCCTTTAGTATTGGGCCATGGATTCATTCAGCCTTTTCAATCCCATCATTGTTTATAACCTGCATTTATGTCTTGGGCTATTTACAAAATCCATTAAAATTTTGTTTCTGACAAGTTTTGGAAATAACATAAACAATGAAAAGGATGCATAGAAATGCACGTCATAAGTATTCCACATCAAATACTCAATTCCTTTTGGGTAAAGAAACTGCCCAATATTTTCCTCCTTATCATTTGATTTATAACATTATCAACATATTTCTGATTTATGAAGGAAACCAAGCCAAATCCCCTTGCCCTTCTAGATTTTTGATCCCACATAACCCTTGCATCTGAACAACTTGATAAATATTAAAACAAGCAAAGAGAGATGCATCTGTAACCTCTGGGCTGAGATTGCCAACAAAAATGTTGTAGTGACCTGATGTGTCTTCTCTTTGCCCACTTGCGCAAGCCCAATTGACTTTTATACTCAAGCTCCCCCTCTTAGAATGGTAATGAAGCCTAAGGCCAATGAAGCCACTCAAAGTAAAGATCATCAAGTGCTTCTGGTAAGCAAAGTCCATGGTCAATTAGTATCAATTCCAAAGAATCATATACCTGCATATCAAATTGTGTCCTACTACTAGTATGCTTATCCTCCTTCAGCTTTCTGACGAGAATATTACCTCCATGCCTGTTAGTATTCAAAATTCTTATATCGAGAATACCAATTCTATGTACAACTCCTACAGGAAAGTGAGAAGTGCCATGTTCACTTGCATCGTACTCATGGGGCTGAAATATTTGGAGGGATCCAATCTTTGCAAAGGGCTCTGACTTACAAGGCAATACATTTCTGTTCACATTGAAAATTGAATGAGTATCTTTCACAAGAGCTGTAGGGGGTACCTATGCAAAGTGGCGATGATCGAGCAGGTAAGCAGATACCTCTCTAAAACCTGTCTCTCCCACTTTGATGGATATATTAAGACCTAGCTGTCCCAATGTCCTTCCCACAAAACCGTTTGGATTGTTTGGTGCAAATGGCTCTTGATCTGTAGGTTTGACAATGGCAAGTTTTTCACCCATCGCATTTTGAATGCAATATGCTCCTCCTAGACCACCACCAGTAGGGGTTGGTTAAATCAAACTATCCAAATCTTTCATGAATTGTCTAACCAACTGCTTCACCTTTGGACATCCATGTGATCCACCCACAATCTCTAGAGGCTTACTGCAGTCTTTTCTCTTTTTCCCTGATGGTGACAAGCAAGGTGTTGATGAGGTTCTGTAGAGTCCTCTTGTCAGCAAAATTGGGGAATCGTTTCCCATTTCATTGAAGTCATGTTCTAGAACCACATCTTCAAATGTGCGGGTACTCTCCTCAGTTGGTAGACATAGAGCAAGCTGTAGTTTCTTCTTGATTGTTTGTACTCTATCATCCCTATCTACTTTTATGCCAAAAACATTTCCTATGTCGGTCTGCACAAATATCCGCTTAAGCCCCATTTCTTTTCTGTACATACTAGGCACTCCACCATAACTCTATTAGGAACTGGAACAGGTGCTTGAAGGTGCACTGGACTAGAGTTCGAAGACATTATTGCAGATCGAAGAAAAATAATTTGAATGTGCCAGCAACTCGATATTGTTGATTCTCGAAAAACAATAATCACCCAAGGTTGGAAATTTACTAACTGGAAGGAACTCTTTCCAACCGAGGGAAAAAGATCCGTTAACTATGTCATCAATAGGAATAGTTGAAATGGAAAGCCGCTCTCAAAAGCTGATATTTTTAGATCCATTGGTCAACTTCCATATCCACAATGCCTTATTGACAATAAGATCGAAACCTTACACATCTGCAATCTCTTTCACCTCTGTCTTTGTGAGTTTTTTAAACACAATCATCTCATCTAGCCGATTCAGGAACTCAGGTCGAAAATATTGCTTTAGCTCTTCATTGACAATACTTTTGATCCTTGTACTTTGTAAATACTTCATTTAGCTCATTGTAATTAGAATTAGTCAGCCCACATTGAGAGGCAACATTAGCAATGAGTAAAACCTTGCCCTTGTAGATGCCAAGATCCACGTCATTACCCCTGATGTCCAAGATGCAACTCTTCTCTGCATGCATTACTCAAAATGTTTTATGATGAAGAAGCACATTTACCTGCGTTTTCATTCCTTCTCGTGGCTTATACATGATGTCCCTTTGATCTCAACCTATTAAAACAATGTAAAAATAAATTTATCTTTGACATCAACGAAATTGGCCTTCTGTCATCTAGAAAACCTAATGAGAACCTGTTGTTGATTTAATGAGTATTCAGTGACATTTTTCAAATGTGAATTGCTTCTTAACTTGATTCGTAACTTGGCTCTGCTTGCATGCGACTTGGTGCCTGTGTATTGACTCGTAGCTTATGCGTGTATTGAAAATCACATAGGACGCATGTTTATATGCCCTTACACTTTAGACTGGATCTAGCAACTTTGACAGATGAGTCTTATGGAACAGCGCTCGGTGTTGTAATGCTATGACAGCTCCAACAAACTCTTTTGCAAAAAATCTTGATATGATCGATTTGGCTATACCTGTGGCTAAACCAACCGAAGAATGTCTTCAAAAGCACAGACTTTTGCTCTTTTCCAGTTGATAGCCTTTAAGGAGTCCAACGAACTAGTCAATTCTATTCCTTATTTGCTACCTTGAAATCTGGAAATGATTATGATCTCTAATTTACCATCTGCATCTTCAAAATGCCAAATGGAAACTAGTTCTGAAATCTCGCTTGGAATATAGGACCGTTCCATAACACAATCTCTGATATGCGATTTCTCTCCACCTCCTGAATTTAAACATCTCCTCGTGATTTTCTTTGATGCTTCTGTGCTCTGTGTAAACCATCCAATGAAACCTTTGTTTCCTGTATATGGAAATATCAAAGATTTCTGGCTGAAGCTCCACTCCAATGGTCGGAATTGGTGAGACGCCTTTGTTGATAATAAGCTTGTCACCCTACAGCTTAATGTATGATGACTAGTGATAAAAAAAAACTTTAAACACCTGTAATATTAACTTGGCACTTGTAGATTCGTGGAATTATAACTTAGGAACAAGGCAACTCATAGGCTAGATTTAGTATAATGACAGGTGGCTTTTATAGCTCGATTCATGAATTTAGCTTTGGAAAATTTTATGAAATACATACAAGGAATGACATTTATTTATATCCTTCGCATTTCAGGTTGAGAAGCTTAGAGGTAAAGCAATCTCAGGCAAAGATATTTTCGAAGGCTGAGAAGAAAAATGAGTCTTATAGAGATATAGAGGGATATAAACGCTCTCAATTTACCAGTTCATTTGGATCACTAACAGGACCTGTATGGCCTGTAAAAGACTGCAAAGCCATATTTATATCAATTTGCTGTTGTAATCCACCTTTCCCAGGCAATACTGCTACCTAATGCTTATCTGAAATGGTTTTCATGATTCCTATTTTTGATTGTGCATCTATATGAACTAGATCTCAAAACCTTTTGATTTTTGTGACTGCTCTCTCTGCATCTTAGAAACCAACTTCGAAAGAATTGGTTGAGAGAAACTCAAATCTGGACAAAATACAACCTTGCTGTGATGTAACATGTTTCACCAACTAATTTTCCCTGAATCATCTCCTTTAGCTGGTGAAAAGGAAGGCTTTCAATGGCTAACTAGCGGGTTTCAAAACCAATAAGCTGGTGAAAACCCAGAAAAACTGCCTTGGGAAAAAATCAAATTTGTATGACTCTACAACAAACACCTGAGAGATTGATGGATGAATTCAAGGCTGACTGAGTAACCGCAGCATGGAGGGATGATCCAGATTGAGCCATTAAGTGTGAAAAGGGAGTCTCTTTGCCTAATTAGGAAAACTGAAAGTAATCTACTTTCTCAAAGAAAAGAGCTTATTCTTCTATCTTCTCCTACTCTAGCCAATAGAAGTATATTGATCAAGTAAAAGTATACTTCCAATGCAGCCATGTCAGAAACTGATTTATAGGCATCATGCTAGATCTTGACCTGAAAAGTAATGAAGGCCATATCATGCAGAAAAGAGGTTTGAGCAGATGATAAAGATAATCTTCTTCTGACAAAAATATCCTTGGGTTTATGCTACTCATAGAATCCAAATAGTCAGCAATAGGGTCATCGAATTCACAAAGAAATACCTGTTTGAACTGCTGATCCAACTGAAAATTGAAATGATGTTGAAAGATGCCTTTACTGATCTCACTATTGAATGTAGGCTGCTCAACCCTTGCCAGAGAAATATGTAGGATGGACTGCTGATATAGACTTTTCATCTCCTCACCTTCTTCTCCATATTTGATGCAATTCCCTTGTGTCTGCACATCTGAAAGATGAAGGCTTCCCTCATCATCTACTGCGGATCCAAATCCAGGATTTAGGTCTTCTCTGTTATTGGGATCAAGAGACTTATGACTAGTATCAATTATAGCATCAACACATTCTTGATCATGATTCTTGTGTTCTAGCTAAAGATTAGATAGTCCCAAATCTGGAATTTGTAGGCTGTCCTCATCAACCTCTACAGATCTGAAACTGTCACTTGTTGTCTTGTTAATTTGCTCATCATTTCCAATTTTTTCAGAAGAAGCAATATGATCTTCATGACAACCTAAAATAGTGGATGCATTTAATACGATGTCAAAAGCATCACTAAAGTTATCATGGTTTGAATCACTGATCTCTTGATCATAATGAAGAATATCCTCTACAACAACTTCATGAGTATCTAATTCTTTAGTCAATAATTGAAATTCATGACAACATTGAGGATAGAGAAGATCAGCTGGAAATATCCCTTTACAAAACACAAGGAAGGCAACATGAAAATCATCCAAAGAGCTGATACTAGCAATAGGCAAAGATTGGTACCAATCATGAGCAATCCCTTCTAATGAAAAACAAAAGAGTCGGATCTGAACATCCTCATGCACTACCTACAACCGATGCATGTAATCATGAAAGTCTAGCAAATGTTCAGCTGGCACTTCCCACTCTTCTCCTCAAAATCTGGGAAGACTATTCTCCCATTCATCTCTAGTAGGTACTTGATTAGGGAAACCAACAATACTTGAAAAATCATAGAACGCATACCTCTTGGCTAAGATCATGTTCATGTCATACCAGTGGAGTCACCAACATATTTCTGAACAATGGAGTCGCCACTGAATTCGTCCTTCATGGAGTCTCCACTGAATTCATCCTTCATGGAGTCGCAAGATAGATGATTACAACCAAATGATGTCCAGGCTTTGTCTATCATCAAAGATGGATCTATGTTGTCTCCCAGGGAATCTGAGCTTCAATCTCCTCTCCCTAGCAACGGTGCCAATTTGTTATCACTCCAAGAAACTCCTTAGGGTTGTAGGCTAAGAATGCTTGGTAACTTAAGAAATTTATAAGCAAAGTATGTGGATCAATGGGATAACTCAAGGGCTTAATGAGAAGAACAACTTATCATGCATCCAAATGAGCCAGTGCTTTTAGAAACCAATAATCAGATACAGTAATTGAAATGGGATATGAAGAACACTATTCTAGATAACCAAGTACATTAACATGCAGGGTCATACAAGATAGTAAGAGATCATTCAATTCAAATTTATGAGCTAAATAAGAAGATGATAGTTCTTAATAGCTCAGATAAATTGAATCAAATTACAGAGCAATGTATCACATGAGAAAATCTGACAATGGTAGCAAAAGAAGACTGTCATTCATATCAATATAAGAGTCTTAGTACATATGCCAAATTGTATCCAAAATGGAACCTCCTCATTCATCTTCCTTTTGTATCTTTATAGCTTTACAATTTAGTTATCAGATCCTAAAACAGTGGATCTAATTTTCTAAAAAAAGAAAGTAAACTAGATTTACAAAAAACTAGGAAGAGATCCTCAAGATGAGGTCAATCTCTATCTTTTGGTCTTCAGTCATTGGTTGAAAGTTGATGAAGCGTAGCCTAGCCTTCCAAGGCTCTTTGATTCATTCCTCTGAAAGTGGAATTCGAATTTGATGATGTGTGCCAAAAATCCTGAAATTCTACCTTTTAAAATGAGGCCAAATGTGTTTGAACGACGTCTCTCTGACCTTGTCTCACAAAAGTAGCATTTAAATCTGACTTGATAATTCACCACCTATCTATTTGAAACCCTTTCAAACCATTCTAACCCCAAAAATCCTGATCTGGGAGAAAATTCGTATTTTCTGGCCGTGACAGGCTTTCACCAGCTAATTTACCCGAAAATCCACTTCTTAGCTGGTGAAAGGCAGATCTTTCACTAGCTAACTAGTTATAATTTTGCCTTTTGTGCTGGCGAAAGCGCAGATTTTTTCAAAATCAAATTTCTCAGTCATGGAGAGTCTGTTTTGCATGCTTAAATAGTCGATCGACATCTACAAATCCTAAGCTTTCCAATTGTGCTTTCAAATCTGCATTTGTTTCCCAGGAAGCTATTCGAATTTTCTTTACAAGATTAGGCATCACTCTTTCAAAAATGCTAGTGCATTTTTTATCGCTAACAGGTTTGACCACCAATAACTAAGTTGAATACACCGTTGTCATTGGTCTCCTCTCCGAGTCTAGTCACCACCACATTTTCCACCTTAGTATTCTATTAGATTCTCAACTCGTCGTCCTACAAATAAACAATGTATATCATGTTCACGATCCTTGCCTCTTTTGCAAATACCTGCAACTTAAAATCCTATATCCCAACTTTGATTCAATCACGTTTACACATATTCCAAGATAAATTAATCAAGTAGCAATTCACATGGCTAACCTAGTATTAGATTGGAATTTATCACATTAAAACATCATTGTATACATAAGCATCATACATTTGTCACAACACATAGAAAATACATCATAAACATAAAAAAATAACACATAGAGACATGCATGGTCC
>ML789889.1:314810-334952 GCA_009831015.1 Picea engelmannii | reverse complement strand
CCTTTCTTTGTGCTATCTCGATCATCCAACCCGATTGGATAATAGAAGCAAGGGATGAATGGAAGAATGACGAAAAAGTGTGGACTCTCATTCAAAGGTTGCAGCAAGATTCCAGTGCATCAGATACATTTACATGGAAAAATTATTAACTATGGTACAACGATTTCTTATATTTATGTAAGAACTCCTAACTCAAACAAAAGGTACTATTGGAATTGCACACCTCTCCAGTAGGAGGGCACTCGGGATTTTTGAAAACCTGCAATAGAGTCAAGAAGGATTTTTTTTGGGATGGCCTTAAAACTGATGTTCAAAGTTCTGTGGAAGAATGTTTGGTTTGCCAAAAACATAAGGTGGAAACAATTAAGACCCCAAGTCTTTTACAACCATTATCCATCCCAAGTCAGTGTTGGGAGGAGGTTTCCATGGATTTCATCACAGGCTTACCAAAGTATGAAGGAAAGAGTGTCATCATGGTGATTGTTAATAGACTGACCAAGTACGGACACTTTTGTGCACTCTCTCATCCCTTCAAAGCTAGTACAATTGCAACCTCATTCATGGAGACAGTTCAAAAGCTACATGGCAGCCCAGAGATTATTGTAAGTGATAGATATCCCATCTTCACTGAACATTTTTGGACATAATTATTTTCTTGTTTGGGTACTCAATTGGCTCATAGCTCATCCTACCATCCCCAATCTAATGGACAAACCGAGATAGTGAACAAATGTCTAGAAGGATATCTTCGTTGCTTTGTTTATGATAAACAAACACAATGGTTCAAATGGTTACCCTTGGTAGAATGGTGGTATAACACTTTCTTTCATACTGCAACAAAAATGGCACCATTTATGGAACTTTATGGATACCACCCTCCTTCCATCACTTCTTCTCTAAAATAAAAGTTGCAGTGGAAGATCACATCGAGAATCAACAACAATTTCTCCAAATCTTAAAGGACAACTTGACCATGGCACAACATCATAGTGAAAGAAGTTTTGAAGTAGGGGATTGGGTATTTTTAAGACTACAGCCACACAAACAGATGTCCTTCATGAGAACACCCAGTTTTCCATGTTTCATGCTTAAAGAAGGTTATAAGCGACAATATCCCAGTTCAAACTATATTGCTAGAACTTGACGAGGAAGAAAATGTTGAAATAATGTAACTGCGAAGATAATTCTTATTATTATTTTGTTATTGGATTAAATCCCCATTGTGGAATAATCATGTCATTATTAATATTGGATTAAATCCCCATTGAGGATTAATCACGTCATTATTATTATTATTGTTATTGTATTAATCCCCATTGAGGATTAATCATGTCAGTAATTGTATAAGGACCGAATCCCCTTTTGCGGATTGGTCATTGGACAATTACAAAGTGTTGAATAAGAAGTCGGCCCTAGCAGTTATAATGAAAGGTCCAGAATTAATTAAAGGTGGGTTTACCCACCCAAAGTGAGAGGTCGGCCCTGCCAGATGGTGACTCTTCACACGTGCCAGATTGATATAAATAAGAGGCTAGCACCTCACTTCTTACACACACTTCACTTTATCATTATCTTATGAGGCAAGCTGCAATTTCAAGTTAGAGAGAGGAGAAGAAGGGTGGCACATCTCTTGGGGAGGACTTTCTGTATTGGTTTGATTTATCTCTTGAACATTGTATAAGCCATTTATGATAAGGAAGTTTTTGTTGGGTTTTCTTCCCCTGGAGGGTTTCCCAGGATAAATGATGTGTCTCTTGTGAATGTGTATTTCTCAGTGATCTTGTTCTTATTATGCTCTTATCTTATGAAATGAAAAAAACTATAATAATGGCATAAACATTAACATGGTATCAGAGCCAACCTGAAGAAAGCACAATCTGCAAGAGGAAAAACATCATTGTTATCGTACCCCAAAATTAGGGTTTTGAAAAAGCAAGTATTTTCAGCTCCCTAACACCCTAGAAAGTTGCGCCCTCCCCCAAGGATCAATTTGGCACTTAGAGCTCACCGTCTCAGTGGCTATTTCTCCCAGAAAGTGAAACCCTAGTTTCACAAAGTACCCGAAAACCAGAAAACCAGAGTACCAGAAGTATCGGAAGTACCAGAGTACCAGAAGTACTAGAAAACCAGAAGCACCAGTCCAAAAATCCACATATCAGATTTGAAGGGGTAAAAGTTGGATTTTCGAAATTCTGACTACACCATCTAACTCGCCTCAGCCCAACGCATCTATCCCCTGGATCAGAATTTCAAAATTTGAAGTTTGAAAAATTAGGGTTTCCTCATAAAACCCTAAGTTTCAGTTGTAGTTGCAGTCTCAGAGCCAATTGTAGTTGCAGTACTGGTTGCAGTTGCAGTCTCAGAACTAGTTGCAGTTGCAATACCTGTTGCAGTTGCAGTTGCAGCCGTAGAACCAGTTGCAATCACTCTTGAAGTTTTTGGTAATGATTACCACTGCTACCAGATGGAGCCACTACCTGCAAATGTTATCCGAGGTATGTACTCACATATGTTTAATTGCTAAACCCTAAAGAGTATTTGCAGGTGAAGGGATCTCTTGTCATAGATTTAGAAGGATCTCAAGATCCAACACATTTAGAGGAATGATGCAACCCAGGTGTGATTATTCTAATATGCATCTATTTGTTATGAAATTATCTTGATCAATGTTTCATGTTGAAACTATGATCAAATCATTAGAAGAATTAAAAGTTGATCATAGAGCTTATCCTCTAACCTAACCTTCTGTCAATATAGTGCATTGTCTTAGTACAACAGACAGGTTGAAGAAAGCACTCATCACTTGAGTGAAGGAAACCTAGAAGAAAAGAAAGCTCTCACTCTTGAGGACAAGGCTCCAGGTTTGATTAATCAAGATTCAAAGGTACACATGACAAGCTAATGACTTTAGTTGAGATAGTAATCGTCGTAAAGTATTATACTTCATAACATGTGAGAATACTTTGTTTGATATTACTAACACCTCCTCTAGGAGAAACCTCGCGTGTTAGTTTCAGATTGCCATTGAAGAATGCTTTGTCACAACACTAAGAGAGTGTTGACCGCATTTCGTATTGTATTCCTTACCTTTAATATTTGCTAAATTATAAGTAATAATCTCTAAAGGAGCTATTGTGATGATTGTTCGTGCTATTGCTTTGTATTATCAAGAAGGATATTATTCTTGCTTGTTGTTTTGTTGACCTTGCTCCAGGTCACATGAGGAATCTATAGCAAAGGTTGCAGATGGCAACGTGCTAAAGGAGAGATCATAAATGAAGCAATCATCAGTGGAAAACAAGAAGGTGGGTCACTCAGAAGCTATCATGACCCACGCTATTGAAGAATCCATGTGAACTCTAGAATATTATCTCACATCAACTACAAGACGCTACCATACATATGTAAAGCTATCACATGTTTACCAGAACTGAAAGGTGATCATGAAGGTGTATGCAATGGATGTGCGCAAGGGAAGAACATCAAGAACCTGTTTCCGAAGAGGGACAACAAGGCAGAAGGAATCCTAGAACTCATTCATTCAGATGTATGTGACCCAATGCCATCATTCTCCATTAATGGGTATGTATACTATGTATCATTCATTAATGATTATTCTCATAAAAGACCTGGATATATTTGAAGTGTTCAACAAGATCAAGGAATTCAAATCCTTGATAAGAGAACCCTTTTGTAAGGAATATTAAGATACTTAGGTCAGATAATGGAGGAGAATATACCTCAGAAGAGCTGATGAACTTCTGCAAAGATGTTGGGATCAAGATCCCCAACAAAACGGTGTAGCTGAATGGAAGAACAGAACCATGCTGGAAGCTGTGAAGACTATGATCAAGATCTTCCTATGTGCTTATGGGCAGAAGCAGCTATGGAAGTTGTTTATGTGTAGAACTGATTGCCCCATAGTGCACTTGGGCTCAAGACACCAGAAGAGATGTTCACCGGAAAGGAACCAGAGGTAACCCATCTCAAAATATTTGGTTGTCCGATGCTTATCCATATACCAAAAGAGAAAAGAAACAAGTTGGAACCCTCTAGAAAGAAGAGAATATTTGTGGGATACTGTGAGGCATCCAAGGCCTTCAGAATCTACATACCTGGTCACCACCATATTGAGATCAGCAGGGACGTGACCTTTGATGAAGAAGCTGCACTTAAGAAATCAAGAAGATGCCAACTTGAAGAGGTATATGAAGAGGAACCTGTAAATCCCAGGACGACAGAATCCGTGAGGGAAGTTCCCAGAGCTACAGAACATGTAAAGGAAGACATAACTTCCCCTGATGAGGAGACTCCTGAAGATCATGATATCACAGAAGTTCAAGAACCTCCTCAAATGACCTTCTCCCATAAAATAAATCCTGATTGGGCAAGAGAGATTATTCAATATGGAGAGAAGTATGGTGTTCTAGAAGGAACCACAAGACAGGTGAAGAGACCAAATCCATTCTCCAGTTACATGGCTTTGATGTGAAATCTACTTGATGAGGAACCTACATGTTTTGAAGAGGCCATCCATAAGAAGGAATGGGCAGATGCCATGACAGAGGAATACCAATCCATCATAAAGAATGATGTATGGGAAATAGTTCCTAGATCGAAGAATAAATATGGGGTGTCCTACAGATGGCTCTTCAAAATAAAACATGTTGTTGATGGAAGTATTGAGAAATATAAAGCAAGATGAGTCATGCTTCTGACCTCGCTGTTAGGCGTAAAGCATGACGCTGTGTGATCCTTGCTTCTGACCTCGTTGTTAGACGTAAAGAAAGATGAGTTATGCTTCTGACCTATTTGTTAGACGTAAAGCATAACGTCGCTGGTT
Organism: Picea engelmannii; assembly: GCA_009831015.1. Classification (NCBI taxonomy): domain Eukaryota; kingdom Viridiplantae; phylum Streptophyta; class Pinopsida; order Pinales; family Pinaceae; genus Picea; species Picea engelmannii. The sequence continues at coordinate 330,109 of ML789889.1, read as the reverse complement.
CCTTGCTTCTGACCTAGTTGTTAGACGTAAAGCAAGATGAGTCATGCTTCTGACCTCATTGTTAGACGTAAAGCATGACGCTGTGTGATCCTTGCTTCTGACCTCGTTGTTAGATGTAAAGCAAGATGAGTTATGCTTCTGACCCAATTGTTAGACGTAAATCATAACATCGATGATTCCTCGCTTCTGACCTCGTTGTTAGATGTAAAGCGAGATTTTGATGTGTTCCTTGCTTCTAACCTCGTTGTTAGATGTAAAGAAAGATGAGTCATGATTCTGACCTAGTTGTTAGACGTAAAGCATGATGCTGTGATTCCTCGCTTCTGAACTATTTGTTAGACGTAAAGAAAAATGATGATATTACTTGCTTTTGACCTAGTTGTTAGATGTAAAGCAAGATGTGACTGACACTGAGCTACCAGCTTAACCGCTGTGACATTGATCTAGTGTAGTACTATGATGTGATAGCCTAGTGCTGTGATGAGGTATCATTTTTACTGATACATGTTTGATGCAGTGATGATAACATTCTTTCGAGAATGATGATGTTGTTGATGAAGAAAACTTTCGATGACTCGTAAATGTGCTAGACAATGGTTCAAGATGATATTGATGATACTATCCCCTAGATGCCACTGATGATGCAGACCTCTCTCGCCTGATGCTGATGAAGAATTCCCTTCTTGTTAAGGGGGAGTGTTGAAATAATGTAACTGTGAAGAGCATTCTTATTATTATTTTGTTATTGGATTAAATCCCCATTGTGGATTAATCATGTCATTATTATTATTGGATTAAATCATCATTGAGGATTAGTCATATCATTATTATTATTATGGTTATTGGATTAATCCCCATTGAGGATTAATCATGTCAGTAATTGTATAAGGACCAAATCCCCTTTTGCGGATTGGTCATCAGACAATTACAAAGTACTGAATAAGAACTCAGCCCAATAGTTATAATGAAAGGGCCATAATTAATTAAAGGTGGGTTTACCCACCCAGAGTGAGAGGTCAACCATACCAGATGGTGACTCTTCACACGTGCCAGATTGATATAAATAAGAGGCTAGCGCGTCACTTCTTACACACATTTCACTTGCTCATTATCTTATGAGGCAAGCTGCAATTTCAAGTTAGAGAGAGGAGAAGAAGGGTGGTGCATCTCTTGGGGAGGAATTTCTGTATTGGTTTGAGTTATCTCTTGAACATTGTATAAGCCATTTATGATAAGGAATTTTTTGTTGGGTTTTCTTCCCCTAGAGGGTTTCCCAGGATAAATGTTGTGTCTCTTGTGAATGTGTATTTCTCAGTGATCTTGTTCTTATTATGCTCTTATCTTATGAAATGCAAAGAACTATAATAATGGCATAAACATTAACAGAAAAAATCATATTGGATCCTGAAGCCATCACTGACACAAGAATTCACCAGCTGAGGAATAGATCCATTTCAGAGTATCTCATTAAATGGAGGAAACTACCGGTTGGAGATTCCACTTGGGAAGATGAGTCTTTTATACAGAAGCATCCAGAGTTACTCAAGCTTCGCGGACAACACTTGTCTCAAGGGGAGGGGCATGTTAAGCCCTAATATTGTCTCATTACCCCTTAATTGGGGCATATTATATTAGTAATGTTATTTTATTTATGTTGGCTTTAGACCATTGGTTGTAATTATACCTCCTAGTCTCCTATATATACCAAGAAGACATTTTTATTTTGAATCATCTTGTACTTGAACATTTAAGTGGGGTAAAAGGAGGTTGCCCCCTCGAAGAGGCTTATTATTTGAAATTATCTCTTTTTCAAGGGATTTAGTACTTTTTTTCTGAGGTTTTTCTATGCTATATTGATATTTGGTTCTTAATAATTCCTCTATCACATTTCTTTTTAAATTCAATATTTAAAATTACAATAAATTCCTCTTTCTCCTTCAAACTCTTTTTTAATTCATCCATACCTAGATTACTTGCAGTTTGCAAAGGAGGTAAATTCAAAACATCCAATATTCTTTTCAATTCTTCTCAAAGATTTGAAATAGTGTTTTGATATGTATCCATTGGAATTTTAAACATGTCCTTGGCATTATCAGTCTCCCTCTTACATTCCTCCATTATCGAACAATAACACAATCTTTTCCCTTTAGAGTTAATATATTTCAGCCATCGTTTATAATATGATATATTGTCCATCCTAACATTTCATGTCAAATTTGGGTTTATGTAGATCCTAGCCACTAAAATAACTTTGACATCATTCATAGGATTATGAATGGGGACCATTAAGTTTGCTAAGTCTACTCTTGCTATGTTAATTTGATAATAATTTTTGAATACCATAGGTTTTAATATTTCTTTTTGGTAAGTATGCACATCTACTCCATAACCACAATACTTATGAATCTTGTTAAGTGAACATTCAAGGGTTAAGCCTATGATATCTTGGAAAACTTAGTCTTGAGAGATACCAAAACAATATTGAAGGTCAAAGTATTGTGACTTATTTATTTCTTATCCATAGTTTACATTTCACTAGTTCTCTTTTTTTTGTAAACTGCACAAAGTGCCTCATAAACACACATTGAACCTCGAGTCAAAATAATTAATGAATGAGCGTAATACAATGATAAAAAATTAAGAGATATATTTTTATCTCGTCACTACACTACTTCACAGAGATCAAAGAGATGGTGGTAGTTGGGACAGGCTTTGATATGCTATAGAGTTGACCTCCAAAAGTAATAATGACACTACGGGGCCTAGATTCATAAATAACGTGTCACTTCCACATATATGGTTGTCATAACAAAAATTCACAAAATTCAAGGGGGGAAACATCACATAATAACTTATCTTTGAATGTTTTGATGTCGTAGTGCATGCGACATTGGTGGCTGATGTGGATGTCTCATCCTTGGATGAGTCAACTGATGGTGTATGGATGAGTATGCAATGTTGTTTTAAAGTTCAATAACTTGGTGAAATTTTTTGAGATTATGTTCTTCTGGATACTGCTGTAAAAAATGAAATGGAGTGGGTTCCTTTTCACCCACATATGTGAGTGGAATAGGTGCTCCCCTTCTTTAGGCTCCTCTAGTTCCTTTGGTTGGAATTTTTTGGTAGCAATGGTGACAATGGGTTCTACATTCATTATCCATTTTCTTTTTTCTGGTTGTGAATCGAAGTCTAAGTAAACATTTGAGTCTGAGGTTTTTGTCTCAACCAACAATTATTGTTTGGAGTGACATTCATCAGTATTGTGCCAAGGGATTGTGTGGAACTCACATCACTTTCCAATGTCCTTCTTTGACTTCCCATTACCCCTCTTTGTTGGTGGCTTGGATTGGTTTTCTTGGGACTGAATATCATTGATATGTCCTTTTCCTTGGGATATAGGGCCACCCTTATTGGGCTTCTACTATGATGGGTTTGCAGAATTGAAATATCGCTTATTATTTTTCTTGAATTTTTGCTCGATATTTACAACATATCAATAAGAAAATTGTAGTTAGGATATGTTCAAGAAATCCACATATGTTTGGATGTACCTATGTATTCAACTACGATACTTCAAAACTAGGTGATTATTGGAGTATTTAATACCAATATTTGTGCATAAGTTATGGAATATGTTTGTGTACTCCAACACCGTCTGGTCTCTCTCCTGATGCAGAGTTGTCCATCTCGTGTACTAGTAAACATAGTTTCCAACGTGTTAGTATTTCTACTTGAGGGCATCAACAAAATCTTCCCAAGTGGATCCTCACCCAACAATTGCAGACTCATATTTGGCATGTTTCTCATAGTAAGTCTCCCACCAATATCTGACATGGGGAAGGGCCTTCAGGATTGTGAAGGTGATTTTCTCACTATTGGAAAAATTTTGGACAAAGAAATAACCCTCTGTTAGAGTTAACCATTTTTCCAAAGTGTCGACATCTATTTGGATTTCAAATAAGGGATATAAAATTTAACTTGTACCTTAAAGGGCGTCTCACCTCGAAAGTGACTGCCAGTTGAAGGCGCCTCCATTGATGTTGGCAACCATCGAAGGATCTGGGTGAAATTATCCATTATATTGTTCCTCTTTTATTCTTCCACGGGAGGTTACTTGGGTGGGAAAGAGTGGTTTTCCTCAGGAGAAACAAGCTCAATACCCAACTCTCTATACCCTGAACGTGTTGGGGACTTGCACTAAGAATGACAAGGGAAAGACTTCTCTAATACCATTGATATGGATTATTTTGAGAACAACATGAATGCATAAATATAACAGAGATATAACAAGGAAATGCATAGAGATATTGCAAAGAACATAATAATATAGTAAAACTTATATTATATTAATGAGCTTCTAGAATACAAAAGACTATAAAATGAAAAGCACACAAGCTAGCTAGAATGGTGGTAGCTTATTTCTGAAGAGAGATGTGTCGACTATGCTCATTCACAATAAGTTGATTACAATGAGGATCCAAAGGAATTTTTTAACATAAGATTAAATGAGAAAACCCTAAAAATCTCAAACCCTAACCTCGGAAGATGAAACACAAAAAGGTTTGTGGAACTCAATGGGGGTAGTTGATACATCAACATCCCTAGGGTGTAACTTTTTCATACAATTTCTATTTGGAGCACTTGATACCTCATCGGAAAGGTCTAGCCAAGGAGTACACATTTAAAATGACCCAATACATCCCAATAGGGATATATTAGGTGCTTCCATGTAAAACAAATGTCATTTAGGGCTTGAAAACGAGCCCAAAAGTTTGAGACCCGAGAAACTGTAGAAAAACTACCAAGACAAAAGCTGCAATTTGAGCCAATGAAATAGGTGGGGGGGCATCAATGTTCACCTAGATCAACTAGTGTACTTGTTATCTCACTATATAGGTACTTTTGTACGTCCTTTTCTAGTGTTGTTGCAACTTTATCATATGTTTTTGTCTGCTAATTTGTTTTTGACAATGAAAAAAAATGAAATTAGGCATTTTTGAGTTAGATTTTAGCCTCTTGTTTCACTATATGTAGCCATTTGTTGTTCTCTATTTATGATCTATTAAATAAGAAAGAAGCATATACAGTGCATTTGGTTATTTTTTGATAAGTACTCTTATTTGAAATTTTAGTGGAGCGTTCCTCCTTGTTTGTGCTTACTTCTTGTTCATCGGGATTTATTAATGGTTCTTCTTGTTTGAGTTTATTGCAATTACAAAAAATCAAAAGTGAAAGATACATATTTTTTCAAATACGTTTATTTTCTAATCTTACTTTTCCACAAATAAAGAACATTAAGTAAGATAATATTTTTTTGATAATCATTATCTCATGAACTATTCATAGTGTCAATTTTATAGAAACCAAAAATAATGCAAAACTAATCAATTTGGTCAAATAACAATTCTATAATAAATTGCAACACACTAAAATAAGAGAACGACTTATTTCTTCTTGGTTACACCAATGCTTAGAAGAGCCTTGGGTTTAGATTGGGAGGGTGATTATTAACTCCCTAATTCTATCAAACTTGTAAAATTAAGTTGAATGATTTGGACAAATTCCTTTGTAACTTACTGCGTAATTAAGAACATGTCCAACATTTCTCTAAAAGAGGGTGTAGAATCAAAGGAGAATAGTGTGGAGTGAGGATTTTTACACTTCCATATCACTTTCATACGTTTTCTTAAAAAATGATCACTAATCACGGATTACTAAACCTTATTTCATTAAGAAAATTAATAAGAATTATCAACATCAAGCACTTCACTATAGTTCAAATAGTTGTGTGCCTCTTGACCATACAGTTATAACAAGCAACTTAATGACCATTCTCCTAGTTTTTCCACCACATGGTACTCACTTGTTGGCTTGTGGTGAGATACCATTTAACAAAACATAGTGACCATTGATAATCCCCATTGAATTTTGACGCCACTGGCCTCCTCGCCCAGCCGCTCTCACCAGGACCTTATACAACTTGGCCTGAAGAGTCAACAACTCTTCCAAATCCCCTTAGGAGTTACCCACAGTCAAACCTTCGGCGATCCTCCCTTCACCACTCGGGAGATCGGAGTTCGCAATATCACGAGACCCGCAGCGCTGTTCTTGTGCGATCAAACGCCGAGTCCCGAATGCCGATGGTCAATGGTCAACGAATCAACCTCATTGGGGTTTCACCTCTCGGGAAAATCGGCATATGAAAGGTTGCGAACCACTCACCATCCAAAACCCTGAGTGTCGATGCGCGATGCCACGTGTTAGCACCCTGCACTGTTTCTGTGGGGCCCGTCGCAATTCGTGACCTCGCTGTTTCTCCGTGCTCCCTTCGACTTTGAAAATGCCGAAGTGCCGAGTCCCGAGTCCTCGGGATCTTTTTCCACCTATCACTCCAATGATTGACAGCTCCGATTAAATCGGGAAATTGTGACTCACGATTTCGATGTGCATGCAGCTCTTGCACACGCCAATCCCGATATGCCGGTATGCGATGACTTGATCCTTGCCCCTGCACCAAAGGCTAAGTGATGCACAACTTATCCGTGATCCAACGATCCACAGGATTTTGCAATTCTCTAGGACGATTTTAAAGTCGTCGATTCTCTTCCTCTTGAAGAGTTCTTTGCTTCACCACCTTCATCCTGTGCGAACGAAGCAGAGGTACTATCCCTCCTGAGCTTTTTCTAATTCAGGCTCCTTTAGAGATTTCTCGAACACGCTCCCTGTGCTCAACCTTCAACCACTCCCAACAGTGCTTGAAGTTTCCGGGCCTGTGCACTCACAGTCACAGCAAACCCACCTTCTCCTTTCTCAGACTTGCTACTGAGATGCCAAACTCGACCTGCACTCACCTGCATGGTTCGAATACTCCAACACAATTCTGATAGAGGAGAATAAGAATTTAACTGTAGAGCCCCCTCAACGCACTCTATGCGGAGGAATTCAACTACACTCTATGCAGGAATCTCCTGGCTCGAACAGAGAAACAATTTGGAGCTTATTCTCACCTCTCTCCCAGATCTCTAATCTGCCATGAAATTACATATACAACATATACGACGAAAGAGTAAAAGGAAGCAAGTATACAACAGCATAATATCAACAACACACAGAGAATAATCACAGCCATGAAAATTGAATCAAAACTTTCTATTAATTCAATATCTGTACATGGGGATTCTTCACAAGTTCCCTGCTCTGCTCTTCTTGCTCCTGAATGCTAATGCTCCGCATAGTCTGAATGCTAATGCTTGACCATGTTACAATGATACAAAGGAGGGTGTCTATACTCCGTTTTCCCTCTCGAAAGAAAAATTGTCTAATCTAGACTTAATTATTCTGTCTACCTGCATTAAATCTAATAAGTGCCTCAGCTACCTAAGGACGAGAGCTTATCTGCTCAGAGTCCGTTACAATGTACAAGTGCGCTTCATCACATCAACTTATTAATGCTTGGCACAGTCAAATATCACAATGTTTCAAAATTTGAATGCTGACGCTGTCCAGTTGTATGCTCTTTGCTCCACGCACTGGCTTGCTTGATCGAGATGTGGATGCTCCTGCATCATACTCCTCGGCTCAAAAGATTTCATGGGCTCCTATCCATGAGCTCCTGCACGGTATGACCATGCTTCTGTATTTCTACCTCAGTCTCCCAGCTGGCATCCTCCACTGGGTGATTTTTCCATTTCACCAGGTATTCAAAATATTGCTTTCTCCTGGTCTTCCTGCCTATTCTCTTATCTAGTATGCACTCCATTTGAGGTTTCTGTGCAACTGGCAACTGCTTCTGCCACTGGATCACTGGTTCCTCAGTTCCAGTGCTTTCTTCTGCATCCCTGTAGGGGTATAAATCCGAAATGTTGAAAATCAGAGATATCCCGATGTCCTCCGGCAACTCAAGCTCATATGCGTTCTCCCCGAATTTCCTCAGGACTCTGCACAGTCTAATTTTCTTCATATTAAGCTTGTTGTATGTTTCCCTTGGGAACCTTTCTTTCCTTAAGTGCGCCAGAACCATGTCCCCAACTTCAAACTGAAGTTGTCTTTTCCTCTGATCAGCTCTGCGCTTGTACTCTTCGTTCGATTTCTGCAGTCACTGCTTCTCCTCCGCGTGAATTTATTTCATCGCCTCAGCGAACTCTTCAGCCCTCGTGCTGCTAGTTTTAGCCTGCTCTGGCTCTCTAAGCTCAAACACTCCTCTCAGCTATGTTCCATACAAAATTTGGAATGGACTTTTGCCTGTACTTCGATTCACTGAATCGTTGTACGCGGATTCTACCTGTGGTAGGATCTGATCCCAACTGGTGTGATGCTCTGTCACCAGGCTCAATAAATCTCCCAGACTTCTATTAACCACTTCGGTCTGCCCATCTGTCTGCGGATGGTATGCTGAGCTAAATTCCAAGTCAGTCCCCAGCTTCTTCCATTGCGTCCTCCAAAAATGACCTATGAACTTCGTATCTCGATCCGAGACTATGCTTCTCGACAATCCATGCAATATCACAATCTCTTTGAAAAATAAATTGGCGATGTGGGTAGCATCAATGGTCTTATAACACAGGATGAAGTGTGCCATCTTCGAGAACCTGTCCACCACCACAAATATGGAATCAACGCCTCTCTGCGTTCTCAGAAAACCCAACACAAAGTCCATACTAATGGCTTCCCATGGCCTCTCGGGTATAGGCAATGGCTGATAGAACCCTGCATTTTTCTTTTGGCCCTTCGCATGTTGACATACCCTGCACCTGTCAACAAACCTATTAACATCTGCATGCATGCCTGGCCAAAAATATGACTTGCTCAACTTGGCGAAAGTCTTTTCATGCCTGAAATGAACTGCTAAACCTCCACTGTGGTTTTCCTTCACCAAATTCTCTCTCATAGAACAATCTGGAATGCACAGTTGATTGCCCCTAAACAGCAATCCATCCTGGATCATGAATTCAATCCACAGACTTCTATCCCTGAGAACCGGGTTCTCGGCTGCCTCATATGCTTCTGCAAAATCTACATCACCTGCATACATATCCTTCAAATTCTCAAACCCCAGCGTTCTGACTCTGAACTCCTGCAACAATAAGCATTTTTGGCTCAAGGCATCTGCTACCTTGTTGGCAGCTCCTGAAATGTGCTTGATCACAAATGTGAAATTTTGCATGTACTCTACCCACTTCACATGCTTTTGATTCAGCTTCTCCTGCTGACTTACAAACTGCAATGCATGATTATCGTTGTAGAAAACGAATTCCTTGGGTATAAAGTAATGCCTCCACTTCTTCAATGCCTATATGATGGCATAGAATTCTTTGTCGTACGTGGAGTATTTCAGCTTCGCATCATCCAGCTTCTCGCTGTAATATGCCACAGGTCTATCATCCTGACTCAAGACCCCTCCAACAACATATCCACTAGCGTCAAACTTCACCTGAAAGGTCTTCTGAAAATCAAGCAGCACTAGCACTGGCTGCTCTGTTATCTTTCGCTTCAGCAGATTGAAGCTCCTTTCAGCCTTCGCTGTCCACTGAAAAACTTTATGCCGCTTCTTTACCATGTCCATCATCGCGACGCTAATTCCACTGAAGTTTCGAATGAACTTCCTGTAGAAGCTAGCTAAACCATGAAAGCTCCTTACCTCAAAAACATTTCTCGGCGATGGCCAATTCCTGATCACTTCAACCTTCTCAGGATCCATCTTCAATTCATTCGCCGATATTACAAAACCCAGATAGACAAGTTTTGTCTGCATGAAGGAACACTTCTTCAAATTTATCAGCAGTTTCTCCTGCTGTAGCCTCCTCATCACAATAGTTAAATGCCTCAAGTGCTCAGCCTTCGTTTTGCTAAAAATCAAAATATCATCCAGGTATACAACCACAAATTGGCCAATGAATTCCTGCAGGACTTCATTCATCAGCCTCATAAATGTGCTTGGCGCATTTGTCAGCCCAAACAACATGACCAGCCATTCGTACAAACCCTCATTTGTCTTGAATGCTGTATTCCATTCATCTCCCTCTCTCATCCGAATTTGATGATATCCGCTCTTGAGATCAATCTTGGAAAAGTAGTTTTCCCCACTTAGGAAATCCATCAAGTCGTCCATTCTCGGTAGTGGAAATCTGTACCTGATGGTGATCTTATTTATCGTCCTGGAGTCTGTGCACATTCTCCATCCTCCATCCTTTTTCGGACTCAGTACTGTCAGAACAACACACGGACTAAGACTCTCTCTCACCAGTCCTTTGTCCAGCAAGTCCTGCACTTGCCTTTTGACCTCCTCATTTTCCTGAGGTGTCAATCTGTACGCTGCCTTGTTTGGTAAACTCACTCTGGGTATGAGGTCAATATGGTGACTCACACTCCACACTGGTGGCAATGAACGCGGTAGTTCATCCACGATGATATCAACAAACTCTCCCAGCAGTTGCTGAATTTCTTCTGGCAAGTCATCCATTATTGTGCTTGTCAGGACAATCTTCGGCTTCCTAACAATAAAGAATTGTGGATCTTCATTCTTATCTAGCTCCATGAGAAGTTCCTTCCCACTCATAAGAAGTATCGTGCTACTAACTTCTAGCTTCACTTCCTTATCTTTTATCGACAACAGCTTATGGATTCTCCCATCCTTCTCCAAGGTGTAGGTGTTCATCCTCCCGTCATGAACAAGATTCCTATCATATTGTCATGGTCTTCCCAACAATATATGACAGACATCCATGGGAATGACATCGCATAGGATCTCATCATGATAATTCCCAATTTTAAATTTAACTAAGCATTGTTTAGTGACACTTACCCGGTGTCCTTTCTGTAACCACGAGACTTTATATGGACTCAGGTGCTTAGTTGTCTCTAGCTCCAATTTCTCCACCATCTCGGTCGAAATGAGATTTTCAGTGCTCCCGCTGTCAACTATGACTTTGCACTTTCTGTATTTAGCTGTGCAAGCTATCCTAAATAGTCTATTCCTTTTCACTGCGCTTTCCATCTCCTTCTCAGGTGTCAAAAGGATCTTATGAGTCCCCAACGATCTTCCACTTTCTGCATCTTCGCTCTCAACGTCTCGCCTCTGTTCCTCAGCGATGTGAGTTTTTCCTCTGTCCACTTTCCTCTCTGGACAGTCCATGGATTTATGGCCATCTTTACCGCATGTAAAACACGTGATAACTCCTCTTCGACCTAAGCCTCGACCTCGGGTACGAGGAAATGTGTTCACGTCAGCATATCCTCCTTGCTGATCATCTTGCTGTCTCCTTGGCTCATCATTTTGCAGCCTCTACTGTGAGGTTCCACCTTTCTCAGCTTTTCCCTGAGGTCTCCTCCAATCCTTCTTGGGTTTTTGAATGTCCTCTTGGGAAACTGTCTTGCCTCTTGGCTGGCTTCTGCCTCGCCCCCACTATCCCTACTTGCGACTTAGCTTCTCTTCGACTTTTAAAGCCATCTGGTACGCATCCTCAACTGTCCGGATGGTAACCATGCTCAGCTCATCTTGAATGTCATACCTTAGCCCATTCAGGTACCTTGCCACCTTTTCATCATCACTCTCTCGATGACTAGCTCGGATGTTGAGCCTATACAATTCTTCGGTGTACTCCTTCACCATCATCAGTTTCTGTCTTAGGTTCTGCATGTGCCTGAACAGAGTGATCTGATAATCCCTCAGGATGAATTTCGCTTTCATCTTAGCGATCATCCTGTCCCAGCCATTTATCTTCTGTTTTCCTTTGGAACATCTGTCTGCCTATAGATCGTCCCACCATAAGGCTGCATGTCCCTTTATCTTAGTGACAACATGTCTCACTTTCTTATCCTCTTCGATATCTTCATAGTCGAAGTAGGTGTCGAGTGCTCGGATCCAATCCAGCAACTCTTCTGCGTTCAGACTCCCCTCATAGACGAGAATGTCCATCTTCGTCTTCGAGCTCATCCTCGAAATGGCTCTGATCAACCACTCGATTGATGCGTTTTCTGCCGTGACCTCTTCTGCATCGTGTCCAGCTTCCTCTTCTACGTTGGAATCACTGAACTCTGCTGCACCAGCTCCACGTCTTTGGGTGGTCTCCATATCCTTGAGTCTCACCCTGAGATCTCGTATTTGACACTCCATCTCTGGGTTACCTGCTGGTCTTCCTCTTCTTCGGGCGTCCCTGTCTTCACGATCAGGTGACTGCCTCTCTCGTCTCGGCGGCATCGTGAAATCTGCTTCCCTCTGCTACCCGAACAAAGAGAATTTCAACTCCCGCTCTGATACCACTTTGACACAAGTCATGTGTATCAGAGTGTTTTCTTTTCTCCTTCCCTCCTCTCACCTGAAACACACTGACAAGGTTCCAGGCTCTGATACCACTTGACGCCACTGGCCTCCTCACCTAGCCTCTCTCACCAGGACCTTCTACAACTTGGCCTGAAGAGTCAACAGCTCTTCCAACTCCCCTCAGGAGTTACCCACGGTCAAACCTTCGGCGATCCTCCTTTCACCACTCGGGAGATCAGAGTTCGCGATATTGCGAGACCTGCAGTGCGATTCTCATGCGATCAAACACCGAGTCCCGAATGCCGATGGTCAATGGTTAACGACTCAACCTCGTCAGGGTTTCACCTCTCGAGAAAATCGGCATATGAAAGGTTGCGAACCACTCACCTTCCAAAACCCCGAGTGTCGATGCGCGATGCCACGTGTTAGCACCCTGCACTGTTTTTATGGGGCCCGTCGCAATTCAAGACCTCGTTGTTTCTCCGTGATCCCTTCAACTTTGAAAACATCGAAGTGCCAAGTCCCGAGTCCTCGGGATCTTTTTCCACTTGTCACTCTGATGATTGACGGCTCTGATTAAATCGAGAAATCGTGACTCGTGATTTCGACGTGCATGCAGCTCTTGCACACGCCAATCCCGATATGCCGGTATGCGATGACTTTATCCTTGCCCCTGCACCAAAGGCTAAGTGATGCACAACTTATCCATGATCCAACGATCCACGGGATTTCACAATTCTCCACGACGATTTTAAAGTCGTCGATTCTCTTCCTCTTGAAGAGTTCTCTGCTTCACCACCTTCATCCTGTGCGAACGAAGCAGAGGTACTATCCCTCCTGAGATTTTTCTAACTCAGGCTCCTTTAGAGATTTCTCGAACACCCTCCCTGTGCTCAACCTTCAACCACTCCCAACAATGCTTGAAGTTTCTGGGCCTGTTCACTCACAGTCACAGCAAACTCGCCTTCTCCCTTCTCAGACTTGCTACTAAGATGCCAAACTCGACCTGCACTCACCTGCACGGTTCGAATACTCGAACACAATTCTGATAGAGGAGAATAATAATTTAACTGTAGAGCCCCCTCAACGCACTCTATGCGGAGGAATTCAACTGCACTCTATGCAGGAATCTCCTTGCTCGAACAGAGAAACAATTTGGAGCTTATTCTCGCCTCTCTCCCAGATCTCTAATCTACCATGAAATTACATATACAACATATACGACGAAAGCGTAAATGGAAGCAAGTATACAACAACATAATATCAACAACACACAGAGAATAATCACAGCCATGAAAATTGAATCAAAACTTTCTATTAATTCAATATATGTACATGGGGATTCTTCACAAGTTCCCTGCTCTGCTCTTCTTGCTCCTGAATGCTAATGCTTCGCATAGTCTGAATGCTAATGCTTGAACATGTTACAATGATACAAAGGAGGGTGTCTATACTCCATTTTCCCTCTCGAAAGAAAAATTTTCTAATCTAGACTTAATTATTCTATCTACCTTCATTAAATCTAATAAGTGCCTCAGCTACCTAAGGACGAGAGATTATCTTCTCAGAGTCTGTTACAATGTACAAGTGCGCTTCATCACATCAACTCATTAATGTTTGGTGCAGTCAAATATCACAATGTTTCAAAATTTGAATGCTGACGTTGTCCAGCTGTATGCTCTTTGCTCCACGCGCTGGCTCGCTTGATCGAGATGTGGATGCTCCTGCATCAAATTTCATCACCTTTGGAAGCATACTTAGGTTTTTTGAAATCATATTTTTACCTTCACTTATGTAATCTTCCCTTGTCAAATTTCATTACCAAGTGGAGGATGCACATTTGAAATCTCCCCCTTATCCACTAGTTTTCTTGGGATTTGATAAAGTTTCCTAAGGGTATGTTTCACTTATCTTTTCTTGTTGAGTTAGTTTTTTAGAAATTTGAAAGGAACCTTGCATTTAGTTATTCAATAATTTACATATTTTAAAGTTGAAACATTAATTGACACATTGAATACACGATATCCTATATGTTTCTAGACACTTATAGGAAAAATTCCTTTATTTGGAGAACTACCTCCATCTAATATACTTTGAACCATGTCAAGAAACCCTTTCGAAGGAAACCAAAGCAACCCTTTGAAAAATCCTCCCCCTCCTCCTTTGTAAGGGGGGACCTTGCTACACAATCCTCATTTAGCTATTCTAGCTATCTTGAACCTTTAATATTCAATTGAATTAACATATGATCCTATTCACCATGAAACCACTTTGTCGACTATCCCTACCAATGTTCCTCGTTACATTGTATGTTTTAAGGTAATACCAAATAAGACCATAGTAATTCTATTATGACATTTTAGTTATGGTGTTACTCTAATAGTAATACTAAATATTTTGTAAAATCTATGTTTTTCCAATGAACCCTCATAAAGGTGGATGCTACATAGTACATAAGCCTTTCCTCTAGTGTATATTCTACCTTTATGACTATAGTGACAGGGTTTCTAAAGAACTTCCAAATACACATTTGATATGAGATTAGTGAAAAATTATTGACTACATTTAAACACTCTACCATTACACACATTGTAGATCATACCCAATAGTGGAGGCATATGCATAGTCTATGCAATATACCCTTATATCCTTATCTCATATTGGATTGGTTTGTAAAGTATCTTCTTCCTTAAATATCTAACTATGTTTCCATACAACAACCTATGTGATGAAAATTCCATCTTAATATCTCAAGAGATGGACTTAATGTAATCTCAATGCAGTGACCTATCTACTCACCTAAATGCTCCTATATCATATGGGTCCAATCCCATTATGTTCAAGGCCAACATAATGTGGATGATGGTGTTATAGAATCTACCAATTCTACACCCATCTCCTATGCTACCAATTAATTTGGTCAAATGGATTTATTTTTAGGTCCTAACTAGCTTGTTAGTAACTTGATTATGACCCTTAGATCATAACATATAATTTGATGATAACTTGGCTATAAGCCTAGACATCTAGACATGTGGTT
>ML789889.1:212738-244679 GCA_009831015.1 Picea engelmannii | reverse complement strand
ATGAATTAAATATGGAAAAAAATTAACTAGTGCTAACTAATTCTTAATCTAAATGCAATTTTAAACTACTCTAATCCTATCCCGATCAAGAGAAAAGTAACTAAGATTAACTAGAGTGAAAAATAATACCATTCAAATTATAAATAATTCATATATCCAAATGATAATTGATAACAACAATATTACATACACATCTACAAATAGTTGCAATATGAATTTATAATATTATGGATGTATTCAAAAGGAAACAAGTGACAACATGAGAATTAAGAAAAAATGCAAAACTAATTCATACAACATAACTTGGAATACTCAAGTAGAAGATAAATGCAGTAAGAAAAATCTCAAATACATTCACCACAATCCGAAATTTCCAGAATTCCTCTTTCTCTTCATTGATTCTAAAGTAAAAGTACTATGCTTTACAAAGGGGAAAAATCCTCACTTCATTACAACCATATCTTTTATAAAATAAGAAGAGGTTGTTCACATTCTGTAACTGTCATCTTGTTAGATGACAGTTAAAATACTTCATTTCATATTCTAAATTGGGACTTTACAAAATTAAAAAATGATCAAAATGAAGGAAATTCATTACACTAATCAAATGGTCTTCAATTGTTGCAATTTATCTCTATATTCTTTCCACATGTTGAAGTCCTTAAATATAACATCTATTCTTCCCAACTTCATTTTTTCTAGGCCTATATCATTGCCATAGATAGGATTTATCACTTGTCTTTAGGATGTGCTTTGCTTGTTATATGGAGTCCTTGGCCGATGAGATCAATTAGAATAGATTTATAATATTTTTTTTCCAGAACTTCTTTGTCAATCTCCTCAACTAATTCAATAGATTTCATGATGAGACTCCTTCTAGTTTCCACATCTTCTATCATCAACTTAGTTAGTGTTTCTTCTTCTAAATCTACCAGGGTATCCATCTGAAACTGTTCAAGTAGGTTGTCTAATTTACTCCATAGTATTTTATAGGCTCTACCTACTTCTTCCTGAGTGTCTTTGGTATCACTCATGATAGATGTCCTAGTATCAAGGATTGCCTTTTCTTTGATATTTTTCTTGGTTGTATAGACTAATAGGGTGATAGGTGGGTTATTATACACATTTTTCTAGTCTATGATATTTTCATAGTCACTCTAAGCCTTTTGGTACTTTTCCTTTATACTTTCCTTCTGCAGACCTAGCTTAAGGTGATCTCCCCTATTCTTTTGGATTTCATTTAATAAAAAAATGAACCTTTTTAGCAAACATATTGGTTATTACTCTTTATATCTACCTCTTGGTCTGACCTAACTTCAGTAATGAATAAGTTTCCAACAAAACCCTTTAATACTCTCATCCCTTCTGGTAAAAAAGAAGGCAACACAACACATAGAAGGTACTATGTAGTCTCACCTGAGATAGTTCTATGGGTGACTACAATTCTCAGGTGCTTGCAGTATAGGAATGAGTGGGGACATAGGATTGGATTTGATCTTCTTCAGGCCTTACACTGGTTAATCAATCTAGTATTCTTAATATCTATTCGTTTGTTAAACCCATACAAGCCTTCTAATAGATCTAGCTAACCAATTATGCGTGAATCAATCATTAGAAGGAATTAAGCATGCATTAATTCATCAAAAAATACACATGTTTTACTATGGTTCACCCCCTCCTAGGCTACATCCACAAAGATCTCTCTTCTTAATATATTTTATTTATAATCGCTGCAAAATATGGCGTTATGCGCACTACAATTCTGATCATACAGTCAAGACAAAGGTTCCACAACCTTTGTGAGGCATACTAGATCACACCAGGCTCCTCATCATGTGATCTAACCCTCAATGTCTATCTACATTACTCTTCTACATCTCAACAACTTACAAAAAGGTATTACCTTAACTTCTTACAAAATCCGAATGACCACTTGGAACAACCTCCAAACCAAAAACACGAACCCTGACCTAGACCTCCTAGGTTATTATTTATACTCTTTTACAAGCTCTATAGCTATTATAATCTCTTACCAAAACCCTAACCATAACATGATTAGGTTTTCCTTCTTGTGCACCTTGCATGCTTTCCTCCTTTGCATGCTACTTTCCCTTGCACATGTTGCTTTTCTCTCAAGTTGTTCTTCTCCAAAATTAGGCCTTACATTACCAAAATTGGGTATTTCCTCAAAATAGGCCAGCACCCAACATGCCCCAAACACGGGTACATGGCTCCTTCTGAGCCACTTAGTTAGTGTGTGCTCCTTCTATTGTTGTTTCCAAAATTTGGAACTTATCTGGTAAGTTCCCTTCCTCTCATCTTGACCTGCATGACTTTTCCTATAAGTGCCTCAAATGACTGCGTTGTGATATACTCATGGTTGAGTGTTGTGCTCTCTGCATGTGCCTATTCCATGCTCTTCTTCTCCTCCTCCTGTTATGAGATCATCTATGCTTCTTGTTCCTAGAGTGGTTCCACTTCCTCTTGCCTCTCCTATTTCTCTATTTGCACGACTTTTAACTCCACCTGTAGCTTCTTTAAGTCCATATTTCCTTTCAAGCACTCTGTAAATCTCATTGTCTTCTTATTTTTTCTAAGCTATTGGATAGACCTTCTTTCTCTTTCTTCTTCCCGGTCCCACTGTTGGACCTTCTCGTCCTCCTTCAACACTGTCCAGAGATGCATTGCTCGGTCGAACAATTTTTATGCTGTGTTGACTTGTTTCTCCATATCACCTATTTGAAATGCATCTTCTTGGTTCCTTTGTTCTATCACCTATGGAGGAGTCATGGGGTTCAATGTTTCCTTTAGATACTCAATATCTTTCCTATACTGATCAATGGTTTGTGCAATGAGATTGATATTCTCCTCTCCATTTCTATTCTTTGCTTGCACGTTGTTAGGGATGTGAGTATACACTGTTGTTAGACCATGTTCCATCCTATTTACATGTTATTTTTCCTCAGTTTTGAGCTTAACCTACTCGACTATCAATTCTAAGGCTTCCTTGTCATTCTTCATACGCTGCAATTTTTTTTTGTGTATTCTTGCGTACGAATGCACCTCCTGCATGACACTGACTTGAAGCTTGTACAGTTACTTAGTTGGTATTCTTTCCATTACCATCGCTATCTGTGCCAGATCCATTTGTAGCATGTTGGATGTGACTTGAAATTTTGGACTCGCCTGCACTATGGTTTGAATGGTGTCTTGTTCGCTTGGCGTAGTCCTTGCATATGCTTCTGTTGTTGTGGGGAAGGAATTTGTTCCCCTTTCAGGAATGTGTGCTACTCTCATATTCTCTAGGACCTGACTTATGTTTTCCAAC
Source organism: Picea engelmannii (assembly GCA_009831015.1). Lineage (NCBI taxonomy): Eukaryota > Viridiplantae > Streptophyta > Pinopsida > Pinales > Pinaceae > Picea > Picea engelmannii. The sequence continues at coordinate 241,351 of ML789889.1, read as the reverse complement.
TCATATTTCATTCAGCCTCTTTTTTTTGGGGCATCTTTGAACTCCTCAACTGTGCATTCCTATACTTTTTCTTCCACAAGGTTGGCATCATCTTTAGTAATCATGTACTCTGGTAGTTGATTATGCACCTTGGAATTCTTGCGTGACCCCCTTACGTGTATGATTGGCTGCTTGGGTGGCCCTATTTCCTATGGGGTGGCTGGGAAGAGGGATTCTTGTGTTGTGGTGTTCCCCACTCCTTGTTCTACTTGTGTTGCAGTAGTGTCCTTTTTCCCTGTATGTGCATCCTTCTTTGGCGCATGCCCCTCTTTTGTTGTGACGAATTCTATCTGGGATTCATATTTTTGGGCACAACACAATATACTGTGTAAATGTGTTGACCTGCATAGAATAGATCTAGTTAAACAATGATACACACATTTGCAGAGAAAATTGGAAAAAGAAGGAGGAGAGAAAGAATGGAAATAATTCTCATTAATCGTTATGAATAATGAATAATTTACACATGATATACTCTGTATAACTCAATGAGTTCGAATTGAGGTGAACCAAGTCTCCATAGTGGTGGTCTAGAGTGATCTAGACACACACCAGTAGTTACGGGTGTTGGAGTTGCCCTTGTTTTTTCACCTCACGCAATTTTCAATGCTTAATACTTGAGATCTAAAGTTGTTTTTCTTTTCCTTTAAAATTCATAAGACTCTGAAATCTTGTCGCCTAAATAGCAATGCTTTTTCACTTTCAAAAGAAAAGATCCATTTTTCACAAGTATGTTTTTTTTTTTTTTTTTTTGGAATATCGAAAGTCGGATATCGCAAGACGGACACTTTAATTTTTGAATTCGCAAGTCCCGAGTCGCGAAACTGCGAACTCGTTTTTCAATTTTTCACCCAGGACATTGACTATGGTAAAACCTTTAACCCTTGATTAGACATCGTCGGGACTTCGCGCCTCGGCATCCGTCAAACCCAAGTTTTTGTTCTTACATCCCCGATAGCCGAGAACACGATTATGAGAACCTTGGTCGATAACTAAAGGTAAAAAACTAACCATGGTTAGTGTTGGTTCTCGGCACATCGCCACTCGATACTTTCTTTCATGAAGTTAAAGTGTCCAAAACCCCGATTCACGAAATTGCGACATGATTATGGCAAGATTAATTAGTTGCCTAATCTAAGATTTCCTTCTCTTAGTTCGAGCCTTAATTATTGCCACATCGTGATATCGCAACTCGACATATCATTTTCCCAAAAGTTTGTCCTCGAATTCCTGAGTCGCGATATGGCGAGTAAATTAATTATGTAATTAAGAATGTGTCAAATCACAGTTATTGTTAATTAAGCTAAATCATCACTCGCAGTCTCGCGAGTTGTAAAGTCAGAATGTTAAAGGGAAATTCACGATGCGGTGAAAAGTAAGGAAATGATTTAAGTCCATAAGATTTGATTTTTTAAATTTAAATGAGATTCGCCCCATGCATCAAGGTTTGCACACTTCACGATGTAGCTTCTTGCTCCATAACCCGACTGCCTGTCAAGTCGTTAAACATTGATGACATTAATGAATATTTAGGGTAAATCTACGAATAAATAAGATCGGATTTATATAATAAATTTGGTTTTATTTGCGATTTGACAGACTTATTTCAAACATACAGGATTTTCAAATATATGCGAGAGTTTCATTCTATTTTTAACATTTCTCATAAGCACACAGAGCCCACTTTTCTCCAAGGGAACTCATTTCCGCATGTATACACAGGTCTATTGCAGAAGAGCAAAAAAGAAAGCTTCAACTATGGTGCCAAGGAGAGCAGCGAAAGCAAATATCAAGGTTGCAGCACAGGGTCCAGACAACGTCTCAGATACTTCACCTCGGATGGGTGGCTCAGTACCCACCTGGTCATTTATTTTAGACATTCTACAATCCGAGCTGATAAACTATTCAGACTCTGATGACAATAACAATGATATTGTAAAGGATGACCTGAACACTAAATACAAGACAATTGTTCAGTCAGGAATGCACCTGGTTGTGACCAGATCTCGGTTGCTCCCATACTATGAAATGATTCGATGGGCATTGGATCACATCCACCTGCCCTCAAGGACTATCGCAAATGATCGACAGGCCATGATCGAGACTTTTAGGCTAGAGCATATCCAGTCTATGTATAAGCTCCCAGCAACTTCTGAATACACATATGGCAAAGAATTCTTGGCGGACATCAAAAAGAAAGAGTGCGAAAAATATGACAAAACCATGCCAGGCTTGATAAACGATTGGGTGTCGCGTTCCAGGACATTCAGAGTGAATGACAAGGGCATGTATTCAATTTCTTCGTTGGAGCCACAGTTTATGTATGTGGCGATGATGACTTGTCGGCTATTCGGATGGGAGGATACTGCACATTTTTACATCCAGTGGGTACCTCTCATCTTTCAGGTAGCAGAAGGTTCCTCATTCAATTGGGCAAAAATGCTCTTTGATAGTTTGTTCAACAGGGTCACTGAGTACCGGGAGCAAAAAGCAGCCGGAAAACCATCTGGATTCTTCATGTCCGCATATATCATGGACGCAATATGCTCCATGACACCTTTTCCTTTAATGAATTGGGATTGGAGTCCAACCCATGAGAAGACTGTACATGAGTACCATGATAAGCTGTGGGAAAATAATGCAAATAAGTTTATTTATGAGATTTTCAATTGGATGATGGTGCCCCTGCACATCACCATTTTTGGTCTTTCGCCACCCCGCATCTTGGATAACATTGCTGCGAATCTGAGCCATATCGCGGACTGGTATGTGGAAGAAGAATTCTCCTATTTTAGAGTATTCGTAGCTGTTGTTCCTCCTCTGGCACTACCGTTGTTCATCCCCGACAAGCTGGCCTGTCATGAGATTGCTCGACAAACAGTAATCAGCGGAGTGAGCAAGGAGCTCAAAGCGTCATCAAAGAAGGTATGGTCGTTTTTCCCTGTTCGGATAAATTCCTATTCCTTATTAGATTTTGGACATGCTAAGGCTGAGGCTGCAGCCATAGAAGACTTGAGCTTAGTCTCTATTGAGTACAAAAAGCATGATCCTCGGGGAATTGTAAGCACTCATTTGGGAAATTGTGGATTAAAGAGGTTCGAACATGAATGTTCGCCCTCGGATGATGTTTTCCGAGGGGCGAGGTCCTATTCTGAAGTGTAATTTTGAATCAGATCCCTAGCACCCGAAGACAGGGCCTCAGTTTTAAAATTTCAGGAGCATAGGAAACGATGTCTCCCCGTGGTGCTGGGAGGTTTGGGACTTTCCAAGGATAAAGAAAAAGAGGCCGAAAGTTCTGAGGGGCAAACCTCTAACCCTGAAAAATGTCAGGAAGGGGAGCAGGAGAAGAATCCTGAGCAGGAGAAGAATCCCGAAACAGAGAAAAATCCTGAAAAGGAGAAGAGTCCTGAGCGGGAGGGGAATCCCGAAACAGAAAAAGAGATTATTGACCCTCCCAAGGAGCATAGTCCGGAGGTAGAAATAAAAGACACAGACCCACCAGAAAATCAGAATCCAGAGGTAGGGACGAAGACCTCTGATCCCCTGAAAGAGCAAGATCCACTCAGCACACTAGGGAAAGCAGCAAAGCAAATCGGGGAACCCATCACCTCTGTCACCCCTTTGCAGTCAACGCAAGGAAACATACAAGAAGGATGGATTTTTGGTGGAGCACTGAGACCTATAAGGGCAGAGGAACTCCCTCCTAATGAATTCTTTTTTGAAAAAAAGAGGAAGGCTGTAGTGAAGCGATAATTTTATCAAGAGGGAGAGTCCACTGTTAAAAACTTCAAAGTGATGACCGATGGGATGAATAAAAGGAAAGATGAATTTGCCACGGAGATTGCAGGAATGCTAGGAGCGTATGCGACGACAAACCAATTCTTGGTCGAAATGTTAAAGAAGCAGCTCAAAGCAAAAAATCGTTTGATCAAGACTCTTGAAGCCAGAGTGGCTTCGGCGGTAGAGAGCGCTAAGAGTCAAGCGAGTGGAGAAATAGAGCTGGCCCGATTGGCCGATAAGCAAGAAATTGAAGTCCTCAAAACCAAACTAGAACAAGCAAATTCAGTGGTCCGAGATGGTCGGGTACAATCAGGTCAGCAGAGGGATATGATCACACAGTTGCAGGCTCAGTTGAAGGTCGCAGAAAGCAAGGCAATTGACATCAAGATCGTTAAATCCCGAGCAACCGATATTCAGAGTAGGATCTCCTCTGCTCAACAGAGCCTGCTAATCAAAGTAGGAGAGATTCGAGAAGATTGTTTGTTAATGCATCGGATCTCTGAGAATCTGATTAACAAAGAAAGGAATGCAGAATCTGCTCGGGTCACTTTTCAAGAGGCAGTAATAGCGACTAACAACAGGTTTTCAGGGCCTCCGGGGCTCACCATTGCCGAACAAACTAGGGGTAATATCTTGTTAAAAAATTGGGAACATGATATTACTTTAAGCAAAGAGCAGGCTCAAAAAGTGACAAATTCGTTAGCAGAAGCCTGCAATGCCATAAATGGTGAGCTGTTAGGGATGAAGATTGGAGGCGACACAGATGCACTGAGACAGATGAATATAGATCGAATTTCTCTCGACATGAAGGAGAAGAATGAGAGGAATTCGACAGAAATCTCTAGGATGGACAGGGTAGACCCATCTCAAATCGATAAACATTTGATTCAACGTAGTGCACAATTCGGTGCTCTTGAGCTCGTCGATGTACAAATAGATGATAAACTTTCACAGTTAGCCCGAGAGTGCTATTTTGCCGAAGCCAGTTGTCAAGCTGAGCCTTCACAGCTTGTGACCCAGTTTGTAGACAAGTGTGTCATGTACACTGAATCCATGCGAGGACAAGCACCTGGCACTTCTTGAAGGTAGAATAGGTAAAATGGAGTGATTTCGATCCCCCCAACTGTCAAGAAGAACCTTACAGCTTGTATTCCATTTTATAGACAAATGTATTATATGCATTGAATTTAAGCAAAAAAAAACACCTTGCACTCGGACAGATGGAGTGATTTCGCTCTTCTGAACCGAGAGGCAAATTTTGTATAAATAGATCACAAAAATAAGAGATAAAGGCTGGACTTTTTGGAGATCGATTGTAATAGAGTTTTTGCATGAAGGAAGTTAATACAAGCAAATTTGAAGATTCCTGATTCTGTCACGACTGTGTTGCAAGTTTGTTTCGTTATGTTTTTTGTTTCTTTTCATTTTGCTCTACATAATTGATGTGTGTCACTATAATTTAGTACTACCACTACTATAGTGAAGGGATTGCATCTTTTCTGTAATTGTCTCTTGTCTTTCCTCTGCACCAGCTATCAGCGGGTGTAAGACCAATTTACATTTACAGAATTTTATGTTTATTTCTACTATGTCAATTATGTTCATGTCAATTTCTTCTTCTGTGTATACGTGAGTTTTTCCACTAACAGGAACTTTGCGTTATCTACAGATAAATTTTTTTCTCCCATCTCACGTTATTTTTACCAAAAACAATATAGTTACAGGAAAGGGCCTTCAATTTGCATTCTTATTTCATTTTTTATTGCAAATATTTCTCTTTATTTCGTCCGAATTGAAACAAAAAATAAAATCTCTCCTTAAAAATCATTCCCATACGGGTACTGTTCCCCAATGACTGTCCCTGCAGCAACTCAACCTAACATTCAACCCAGACTATCTAATCAAATACATATCTCTTTAAATCTCTGCAACACAATCCTTAGAACTGTGAGCACCCGGGAGGAATTGGAATGTTCATGGGCAGCCATTGAACAAGATGTTACTACTCAGGAACAGTGGGAAGCTAGGCAGCGAGAACGTAGAAACCTTCATTAGTTTCCTATACCGAAGGTTAGTATAATCCTTTGTCGACCTTTCATACTTTCGGATGCCTTGACACTGTACTTTCGAGCCTTAAGCACAGACTCAGGAACAACATCTTTCTGGCACCGTTGCCGGGGACCGAAGTTACAAAATCTTTTCCCTGGGAAAACGACAAACTATTTCGTTGATAGTGTTACTCTTTGATAGTGAACATAGAGTGCACACCGTTTTAAGGCTTGTTCAAATCTTTCACTTGGCGACTCCACTAAAACAAAAAATGGCGTCTGGTAGAAGGCATACCAGACAGAACCCGGATGGCAAGCTGATTACGCCTGTTAATAATCCTAAAAAGATCTTAAGAGCGAGAGGCTCGTTTGAGACAACCGCTTTAGTTAATAAACCCAAAAATCCACTTTTAAAGACTAAATCTGCTTCAGAACCTCCTACTTTCGGTAGCCCTCTGTCTGATACCAAATATCCAGAAGCAAACTACTTAGAATTTAGGAGTAAGCCACATCAGGCTTTCCAATCTATAAACAAGGGTAAAGTCCCTTTGGAAAGATCGTCGTCATTTAACACACGAACTTTTCTTCGGCAGAACTTCCCAGTTTCACCTGATTCAAAAGAGTGTGTTACACCCTCATTTCCTATGCCCAAGTCAATGGCAGGCATCGGAGGAGGAGGTGGAGGACATCATAATGTCCCTCCTCCCGGAGTATTTGCAAAATTAGCAGTGAGATACGCTCCCTTGGTTTTACCCACTCCCCTCCATGATTTACCTGACAACTACATCAAAAATCTTCCAAAGTTCATTGGGGAGGGAGATCTAACCGCAGTCGATCATATAAATTTTTTTGACCAGTTCGCAGATATCTGTGGTATTGAGCACGAGGATGTTTACTCCAGACTACTTGTCCATACCTTCGAAGGACAGGTCCAGACTTGGTTTCAGAGTCTTCCTCCAGCTTCTATTTGAACATATGACGCCTTGGAAGATGCTTTCCTCAGACAATGGGGAGAGCGAAAGGATCACTTGTATTACCTTACTGCGTTTGGGTCCCTAAAGAAAAAGAATTTAGAAACCGTGATGGAATTTATTCTGAGATTTAACAAACTTTATAATAAAATTCCATCCGTTGTTAAACCTTCCGAACCCTCAGCCAAAGTAACTTTTGCGGGAGCCTTCGAACCTGATTTTGCATTGCTTTTGCATGAAAGAAGAGGAGCCACCCTGAATAGAATGCAAGATGATGTTGTTGAAATAGAATCTAACATGATGGCTTCAGGTAAGTTAAAGGATAAAGTAGAAACAGTCAACCGTGATAATAGATGCTATAGGGAACCAGCGGGTCCTTCCGGGTCAAATAGATACACTGACGACAGATTGGATGATATGGCCCGAATAATTAAAGATCTGTCTAACAAAATCTCTAGGATGGAGTTGGATTAGGCTAAAGTTGATTCTTCTAACAAAAGGGACTTCAGGAGAAACCCAAATCCCCAAAATCAACAGAGACAAATGAAGAATGAAGATAAAAAAATACAAGCTCCACTAAAAAATGAAAATTTTATAGGAGCAAGTGACCTCCAAGATTTCGGAGATTCGGAAGATGAAGTTGCATGTTTCGAAGATGAATGTTCACAGCCATTTTTGACCAGGGAAGAGTATGAGGAATCTTTAAATATCGCTCAACCACCTGATGAAGAAGAAGAGGGTGATCATACTGACCTTTGCTTATCTCAACCAGAAACATAAATGATAGCAGCTGATTTCCAACCCAGATACAATCTGAGATCGAAAAATAAGCCCACCTCTACTGACCAACCTAAGAAAATTCTGCCAAGGGGTCAATCTCACGAACCTCCTTTGGAAGACACATTGTTACCCAGCAATAAAGTCAAGATGACAAAGACTCAAGAGTCTGGAGTGAAAAAAGGTGAAACCCAAACAAAGGAAATAGGACCGATAGATAAAGTGACATCTGTGACTAAGGTCACGAGTGATAAAGCGATCCAGACAAACAAGTCGGAAGAAAAAAGCTCGGAGCTCTTAACCAAAGAAACGGATAAGGCCAATACATCTTACAATTTTGAAAACAAATTAAATAAAATTAAGATACCGATTCCTTTGGTAGAATTAGCAAAGAATCCCACTTATCGAAAGAAAATTGCCAAAGTGATGGGTGTTTATGAGACAGAAAGTCACTCCGACGTTATCAACCTAGAAGATGACAGGCCTAGCATCACCTTTGGTCCTCATTTTGAGGGATTCAAAGACAATGTCGCTCCGTTCTATATCACCCTGAATATACATGACCAGTTACTGCATAACTGCATGTTAGACTCCGGGGCTTCACATAATGTTATGCCCAAAACTATAATGGAGAGGTTGGGCCTCCAAATCACTAGACCCTATGGAGACCTATACTCATTTGATTCAAGAAAGGTTAAATGTATGGGAATGATAAAAGATCTGGTAGTTACCCTAGCTCAGGTCCCGGTCAAGAGTATCTTGATGGATGTGGTTATTACAGATCTTCCCCCTAAATATGGTATGTTATTATCCAGATCATGGGGAGCCAAGTTGGGGGGTTCTTTACAATTGGACATGTCATACGCCACAATCCCAATTTTTGGTGGTCAGTTTACCTGTTTGTACCGAGAAACAAGATTAGCATATACTGTCAGTGATCCTCTGAATCCAAATAACTTTCCCATTTACGTTGCAGATCAAGATCTGAGGAATTGCATATTATCATTTGATGATGGTTTGGATGGGTGTCCAGGAGAACTTGATATGAATCAGGAAGAGCTTAGTCCCTTGACTGAAGAACTATGCAGAAATGGTATCTAGAAAATGTACTTTGATGGCGCTTCATCTTCTGAAGGAGCTGGTGCTGGCATACTTTTGGTAGCACCTGAAGGTAAGTTTATCGTTCCTTTCTCATATCGCTTGCAATGGGACGTAGATTACACCAATAACGTGTGCGAGTATGAAGCATTAGTATTAGGTTTAGAGGCTGAAAAGAAGTTAAACATAAAAAACTTGGAGGTTTACGGTGATGCTGAATTGATAATAAAACAAGTAAATTGACAATACCTAGCCAAACATCCCAGATTGAGAACATACAAAAATTGCGGTTGGGATTTAATGGAGAATTTTTTCTCATCTATAAAAGTCCATTTCATTCCTCGCACAGAGAATCTACATGCTGACGCATTGGCTAAGGTAGCCTCGACCTTTTCCCCTCCCACAAATGTTAAATTGAAATATCATATTGAAATCAGATATAAACCCTCCATACCAGACAATGTCCGACACTGGCAGGTTTTTTAAGATGACGAACAAATTCAGAAATTTCTTATAGCAATAGGTGAGTTCTCGGAAACCCATCCAGATCAAGAAAACCAAAACGACCCGATGTGGATTATGCAAGAAGAGGAAGATCCTGAAACCTTCCGAGAAAAAATAGCGGATCATCGAATGTTGGTCCTAAAAAATAACCAAATCCCGAAGGGCTTAATTCCTTTGGAAAGACTCTTCGATCAGAATGACATACCTATGAAGTCCACTTTACAACCCCAACCAGAAGAGGTGGAGGATTGCAACATAGGAACTGAAAAAGATTCCAGGATAGTAAAGATATCTAAATTCCTCCCTCCTAAGGTAAAAGACCAGTATAGAGACTTACTCAGACAGTATAAAGACGTTTTCGCTTGGTCCTATGATGAGCTTCGAACATATGATACTTCTATAATTGAGCACAAAATACCCTTGAAGCCCGGAGTTAAGCCTTTTAGGCAGAATCTCAGGCAATTTAACCCGATTTTGTTGCCCATCATTGAAAAGGAAGTTAAGAAGCTCTTAGACGTGAAAATAATTGTACCTCTAAGATACTCATACTGGGTGGCGAATTTGGTCCCTGTCAGAAAAAAGAACGGAGAAATCAGACTGTGTGTAGATTTTCAGAACTTGAATAGGTCCTCTCTTAAAGATAATTATCCACTTCCTAAAATGGATCATGTCCTAGAAAGAGTAGTTGGAGCAAACTGAATGTCTATGATAGATGGGTTTTCTGGGTACAACCAAATCGCCATGAACGAGAAAGACAGGGAAAAAACCGCTTTCACCACACCCTGGGGTACATTCATGTATGATAAAATTCCTTTTGGTTTAATGAATGCAGGGGCTGCCTTCCAGCGCGCCATGGATATTGCCTTCATCGGAGAAAGAGATAAGTTTGTGGTAATCTACCTCGACAATTTAACGGTTTTTTCTAAAACCGATGAAGAACATTTGATCCATTTAAAACAGACTTTCGAAAAATGCCGTAGGTATGGTCTATCTTTGAACCCAAAGAAATCACATTTTTCTATGCAGGAAGGTAAGCTTCTGGGGCATATCGTATTTAAAGATGGAATCAAGATTGATCATAAGAGGGTTGAAGCGATACAAACTATCAGTATTCCTAGAAACGTTAAAGAAATTCAAGCTTTCTTGGGTACAATAAATTTTTTACAAAGGTTTATACCAAATTTCGCTGAGATTGTCAAATTGATCACAGGAATGCTGAAGAAAGATAGTAGAGTTAATTGGACCACCAAGGCTAAAGCGTCATTCGAGCGTATCAAAAAAGTCATCAGCGAGGCACTTGTGTTAACAAGCCCAGATTACTTGAAGGATTTCCTCATCTTCTCATTCGCTTCTCAACATACTATCGCCGTGGTGTTGCTACAAAAAGATGATGAAGGCTTTGAGCGCCCGATCGCATTTTTTAGTAAGAGCCTTAGAGACGCCGAACTAAAATATGATATAATGGAAAAATAGGCGTACACAATGGTGAAAGCGCTAAAGGCATTCAGAACTTACGTTCTTCATTCAAAAATTATCGCGTATGTGCCAACCAGTGCTGTGAAGGATATATTAGTACAATCGGACAGTGATGGAAAACAAGGACGTTGGCTCTCTAAGATACAAGAATTTGATCTGGAAATCAAACCTACTAAATTGATAAAGGGAAAGGGTCTGGCCAAACTTTTGGCTGAATCGAACCTTAGAGCTCTTGACATCAATTGCCTACAGGGGGAAGATGGAGACACACATTTGCGAGAGCTGGATGACCAAACATATCCAAGCAAGGTTGAAGAAAAATTCGTTTCGTCAGACTGGTATAAAGATATAGTTTTCTATTTATTAAACCTAAAACGTCCAGATGGACTAACACTAGCCAAATACAAAACCTTAAAACTCCACGCTGTAAAATATTGCATCTCCAAAAATCAACTATACTGGAAGGATCCCCTCGGGTTTTTACTGGTCTGTCTAGTTGAGTCGAAAACCCCATGGGTCATAGAAGAATTCCATGAAGGAATCTGTGGAGGGCACCATGCATGGAGAGCCACAACCTATAAGATCTTGAGGGTCAGATACTATTGGCCGAAGCTATTCTCGAACGTCAATGCCAAGGTACATGCCTGTTACTCATGTCAAATATTCACTGCTAAGCAGAAACTCCCTGCACTACCACTCGTTCTTGTTAAAACTGAAGCCCCGTTTCAACAATGGGGATTAGATTTCATAGGGGAGATAAATCCACACTCCAGTGCTCATCATAAGTGGATCTTAACAGCCACAGATTATTTCACTAAGTGGGTAGAAGCAATTCCAACTAAAAGAGCAACAGACTCGGTGGTGATTGACTTCTTGGAAGATAACATTTTGTCGAGATTTGGGTTTCCCCGAAAGATTGTTACCGACAACGCCCAGGCCTTCAAATCCATGGCTATGATCGAGTTCTGCCAGAAGTACATTATTGTTCTCGGCCATTCCACTACTTATTACCCTTAGGGAAATGGGCTTGTTGAGTCGTCTAATAAGAGCCTGGTAAACGTAATAAAAAAGGTACTGAATGAAAACAAGAGGTCCTGGCATGTACATTTGAAGCACGCATTGTGGGAAAACCGCATCAACACTAAAATGTATATCGACATTTCACCGTTTCAGATGGTATATGGGACCGAGGCGGTTCTGCCTATAAACTTAGCATTGCCAGTGATGAAATTATGGCAGGATCAAAATGAAGAGCCCAATCATGTAACCAGGAGAATTAACCAACTGATTGAGGTTCAACAGCTCAGAGTGGAGGTTGATGAGAAAATGTAGAAATACCAGGACGATATGAAAGCATTGTTCGATCTCAAGGTGAAAGATAGAGAGTTCCTCCCAGGTGACTTGGTGTTAAGATGGGATGTGAGAAGGGAAGAAGCCACGAAACATGGCAAATTTGACCACCTTTGGTATGGACCATTCAGGGTCTCGGCTCCAGAAGGAAAGAACTCCTTTCTTCTGGAAAATATTGATGGAGAAGTTCTTAGCGCCCCTATCAACGGGCGATATCTAAAGCACTACATGACGTAACATTCGTCGAATAGAAAAGAAAATAAAATTAAAATATATATATATATATATATATAAATATATTTTTTTATTATATATGTATATTTGTAAATAAATATATTTTATTATGAGTTTTTATACATATTTATGTTTTTTATCAAGCATTTACTTTTAATTTTTGGTTTTCCTTCCTAAACTCTCAACGCATTTTAAACCAAATTCGTACTTGTTTTGGCAGGATTCCAGCTGCAGGCGAAACTAGCTCAAGACATAAGGTGCAGATCAATGTTGGAAATAGGGAGACATAAAACAAGTGATACATAAGATAATTCATAATCCCCAAAGAAATTGAAAAGAAAAGACAGAGGTGAGTTTTCTCAATACTCAGGTCATGAAGGGTTGTTTTTAGCAATCTAAGGTAATATTGTTCAAATTGCAATATAAAGGGTTAGATAACAAGATTATTTTTGGCTTTGATCTTCAAACTAAAATTTGAATGAATATGTTAAACCCAAAAGCAGTCAATCATAATTTTTGTTCCCTAATGCATTCGAAGACTAGTCCAGAACTGTTGTAACCTTTTTTATATTAAGCCATTTAATTGCTGCTGTGTTTTCTTTTTATATTTGGGCCTAACTTTTAGTGAGTCACTATCTTCCCAAACCTTCGAGAAAGTATAAAGATTTTGTGTTTCAAACCTCAGGAATTCCGAAGCAGATCTTAATAAGAAAGATGGTCTTCACAACTACTCGATCCTTTGCTAAGCTAAGGAACGTTTATAGCAATCCTAACTTCCTAATTTTTTCAATAGTGTCCGAAAAATCTAAGCTTGCTCGAACAGAATGTTCCTTAAAATTTTATTATGCTCCCCTGTCTCCCTAAGAACTAAAGGTCTTGTGAGGGTCAAAGGAAGGTTGATACCGAGTAATCAAAATAAATTGACAGACCTCCGATAAAAAATATTACACAGATCTCAGCCCTGATATAAACTGATTGCTCCCATCTTCGTGTTTTAAAATTAAATACTGAGATAGGTGGTGAAAGGAAATTCAGAAATGATTTCCCCCACCTAGTCCATTAAGACGATGAAAGGAACTTCAGAAATTATTGCCCTCAACTTAGCGTTTAAACACATAAATATTTTCCGAAGTGGTGAAAAGAAATTCAGTGAAAAAGGGTCAGACAACTTCACCGGGGTACTAAACAGGCTCCCTGGCAGTGAAGAAATGTCTGAGAGATCTGTAAGGCTATTATACATAAACACCAATCAACTCTGGTAATCAATGCTTTCTGAAAACCTGATCATTTCCCCAAATTCCAATGGGACTTCCCTATTTTAGATTATATAATATCATTCTTTTGATGCAAGCTGAGAATCACAAGACCTGTTGAATATCCTAGGACCGTTACGATTGTCTTTAAGTGTTCCCCAAACTTAGTAGTGAGAAAGGGAAAATTGCGAAGGTGACTTCAGCTGTGTTTGGAAAGAGTATTTGAGTTCGGAAAAATTTCTGGGTTACCAAGCGAAAGTTTTTTCCCCCTTTTTCTATCTTTTTCCTTGGATTTTTCTCTTGATTTTAGCCTATGACTCCATTTACCCAATTTTGGCACCTGGTCTACTGTTCTTCCCGCCTCACAGGGAAGCAGGATCCCTAGTTGGAGCCTATGTTGGAGCTGCCCTTGTTTTTTCACCTCGCGCAATTTTCAACGTTTAATACTTGAGATCTAAAGTTGTTTTTCTTTTCCTTTCGAATTCATAAGACTCTGAAATCTTGTCACCTGAATAGCAATTTTTTTTCACTTTCAAAAGAAAAGATCCATTTTTTGCAAGTATGTTTGCTTTTTTGTTTTATTTTGGAATATCGCAAGTCGGATATCGCAAGACGGACACTTTAATTTTTGAATTCGCAAGTCCCGAGTCGTGAAACTGTGAACTTGTTTTTCAATTTTTCACCCAAGACATTGACTATGGTAAAACCTTTAACCCTTGATTAGACATCGTCGGGACTTCGCGCCTTGGCATTCGTCGAACCCAAGCTTTTGTTCTTACAGCCTCAATAGCCGAGAACACGATTATGAGAACCTTGGTCGATAACTAAAGGTAAAAAACTAACCATGGTTAGTGTTGGTTGTCGGCACATCGCCACTCGATACTTTCTTTCATGAAGTTAAAGTGTCCAAAACCCCAATTCACGAAATTGCGACATGATTATGGAAAGATTAATTAGTCACCTAATCTAAGATTTCCTTCTCTTAATTCGAGCCTTAATTATCGCCACATCGCGATATCGCAACTCGGCATATCATTTCCCCAAAAGTCTGTCCTCGAATTCTCGAGTCGCGATATGGCAAGTAAATTAATTATGTAATTAAGGATGCGTCAAATCACGGTTATTGTTAATTAATCTAAATCGGCACTCGCAGTCTCGTGAGTTGTAAAGTCAGAATGTTAAAGGGAAATTCACGATGCGGCGAAAAGTGAGGAAATGATTTAAGTCCATAAGATTTGATTTTTTAAATTTAAATGAGATTCGTCCGGCGCATCGAGGTTTGCACAATTCACGATGTAGCTACTTTCTCCATAACACGACTGCCTGTCAAGCCGTCAAACATTGATGACATTAATGAATATTTAGGGTAAATCTACGAATAAATAAGATCAGATTTATATAATAAATTTGGTTTTATTTGCGATTTGACAGACTTATTTCAAATGTACAGGATTTTCAAATATATGCGAGAGTTTCATTCTATTTTTAACATTTCTCATAAGCACACAAAGCCCACTTTTCTCCGAGGGAACTCATTTCTGCATGTACACACAGGTCTATTGCAGAAGAGCAAAAAAGCAAGCTTCAACTATGGCGCCAAGGAGAGCAGTGAAAGCAAATATCGAGGTTGCAGCACAGGGTCCAGACAACGTCTCAGATACTTCACCTCGGACGGGTGGCTCAGTACCCACCTGGTCATTTATTTCAGACATTCTATAATCCGAGCTGGTAAACTATTCAGACTTTGATGACGATAATAATGATATTGTAAAGGACGACCTGAACACTAAGTACAAGACAATTGTTCAGTCAGGAATGCACCTGGTTGCGACCAGACCTTGGTTGCTCCCATACTACGACATGATCCGATGGGAATTGGATCACATCAACCTTCCCTCAAGGACTATCGTAAATGACCGACAGGCCATGATTGGGACTTTTAGGCCAGAGCATATTCAGTCTATGTATAAGCTCCCAGCAACTTCTGAATACACATATGGCAAATAATTCCTAGCGGACTTCAGAAAGAAAGAGTGTGAAGGATATGACAAAACCATGCCAGGCTTGATAAAATATTGGGTGTCGCATTCCGGGACATTCAGAGCGAATGACAAGGGCGTGTATTCAATTTCTTCATTGGAGCCATAGTTTATGTATGTGGCGATGATGACTTGTCGGCTATTCGGATGGGAGGATACCGCACATTTTTACATCCAGTGGGTACCTCTCATCTTTCGGGTAGTAGAAGGTTCCTCATTCAATTGGGAAAAAATGCTCTCCGATAGTTTGTTCAACAGGGTCACCGAGTACCGGGAGCAAAAAGCAACCGGAAAACCATCCAGATTCTTCATGTCCACGTATATCATGGATGCAATATGCTCCATGACGCCTTTTCCTTTAATGAATTGGGCTTGGAGTCCAACCCATGAGAAGACTGTACATGAGTACCATGATAAGTTGTGGGAAAATAACACAAATAAGTTTATTTATGAGATTTTCAATTGGGTGATGGTGCCCCTGCACATCACCATTTTTGGTCTTTCACCACCCCGCATCTCGGATAACATTGCTGCGAATCTGAGCCGTATCGCGGACTGGTACGTGGAAGAAGAATTCTCCTATTTTAGAGTATTCGGAGCTGTTGTTCCTCCTCTGGCACTACCGTTGTTCATCCCCGACAAGCTGGCCTGTCATGAGATTGCTCGACAAATAGTAATCGGCGGAGTGAGCAAGGAGCTCAAAGCGTCATCAAAGAAGGTATGGCCATTTTTCCCTATTCGGCTAAATTCCTATTCCTTATTAGATTTTGGATGTGCTAAGGTTGAGGCTGTAGCCATAGAATACTTGAGCTTAGTCTCTATTGAGTACAAAAAGCATGATCCTCAAGGAATTGTAAGCACTCATTTGGGAAATTGTGGATTAAAGAGGTTCGAACATGAATGTTCGCCCTTGGATGATGTTTTCTGAGGGGTGAGGTCCTATTTGGAAGTGCAATTTCGAATCAGATCCCTAGCACCCGAAGACAGGGCCTCAGTTTTAAAATTTCAGGAGCATAGGAAACGATGTCTCCCCGTGGTGCTGGGAGGTTTGGGACTTTCCAAGGATAAAGAAAAAGAGGCCAAAAGTTCTGAGGGGAAAACCTCTAACCCCGAAAAACGTCAGGAAGGGGAGAAGGAGAAGAATCCTGAGCAGGAGAAGAATCCCAAAACAGAGAAAAATCCCAAAAAGGAGAAGAGTCCTGAGCGGGAGGGGAATCCCGAAACAGAAAAAGAGACTACTAAACCTCCCAAGGAGCATAGTCCGGAGGTAGAAATAAAATACACAGACCCACTAGAAACTCAGAATCCAGAGGCAGGGACGAAGACCTCTGATCCCCCGAAAGAGCAAGATCCACTCAGCACACTAGGGAAAGCGGAAAAGTAAATCAGGGAACCCATCACCTCTGTCACCCCTTTGTAGTCAACGTAAGGAAACATACAAGAAGGATGGATTTTTGGTGAAGAACTGAGACCTATAAGGGCAGAGGAACTCCCTCCTGATGAATTCTTTTTTGACAAAAAGAGGAAGGATGTGGTGAAGTGAGAATTTTATCAAGAGGGAGAGTCCACTGTTAAAAAATTCAAAGTGATGACCGATGGGATGAATAAAAGGAAAGATGAATTTTCCACAGAGATTGCAGGAATGCTAGGAGCGTATGCGACGACAAATCAATTCTCGGTCGAAATGTTAAAGAAGCAGCTCAAAGAAAAAAATCGCCTGATCAAGATTCTTGAAGCCATAGTGGCTTCAGTGGCAAAGAGCGCTAAGAGTCAAGCGAGTGGAGAAATAGAGCTGGCCCGATTGGCTGATAAGCAAGAAATTGAAGTCCTCAAAACCAAACTGGAACAAGCAAATTCAGTGATCCGAGATGGTCGGGTACAATCAGGTCAGTAGAGGGATATGATCACATAGCTGCAGGCTCAGTTGGAAGTCGCAGAAAGCAAGGCAATTGACATCGAGATCGTTAAATCCCGAGCAACCGATATTCGGAGCAGGATCTCCTCTGCTCAACAGAGCCTGCTAAACAAAATAGGAGAGATTCGAGAAGACTTCTTGTTAATGCATCGGATCTCTGAGAATCTGATTAACAAAGAAAGGAATGCAGAAGCTGCTCGGGTGGCTTTTCAAGAGGCAGTAATAGCGACTAACAATAGGTTTTCATGGCCTCCCGGGCTCACCATTGCCGAACAAACTAGGGGTAATATCTTGTTAAAAAATTGGGAACATGATATTACTTTAAGCAAAGAGCAGGCTCAAAAAGTGACAAATTCGTTAGCAGAAGCCTGCAATGCCATAAATGGTGAGCTGTTAGGGATGGAGATTGGAGGCGAAACAGAGGCGCTGAGACAGATGAATATAGATCAAATTTCTCTCGACATGAAGGAGAAGAATGAGAGGAATTCGGCAGAAATCTCTAGGATGGACAGGGTAGACCCGGCTCAAATCGACAAACATTTGATTCAACCTAGTGCATAACTCAGCGCTCTTGAACTCGTCGATGTACAAATAGATGATAAACTTCCACAGTTAGCCCGAGAGTGCTATTTTGCCGAAGCCAGTTGTCAAGCCGAGCCTTCATAGCTTGTGACCCAGTTTGTAGACAAGTTTGTCATGTACACTGAATCCATGCGAGGACAAGCACCTGGCACTTCTTGAAGGTAGAATAGGTGAAATGGAGTGATTTCGCTCCCCCCAGTTGTCAAGAAGAACCTTACAGCTTGTATTTCATTTTATATAAAAATGTATTATATGCATTGAATTTAAGCAAAAACAAACACCTGGCACTCGGACAGATGGAGTGACTTCGCTCTTCTGAACCAAGAGGCAAATTTTGTATAAATAGATCACAAAAATAAGAGATAAAGGATGGACTTTTTGGAGATCGATTGTAATAGAGTTTTTGCATGAAGGAAGTTAATACAAGCAAATTTGAAGATTCTTGATTCTGTCACGACTGTGTTGCAAGTTTGTTTCGTTATGTTTTTTGTTTCTTTTCATTTTTCTCTACATAATTGATGTGTGTCACTATAATTTAGTACTACCACTACTATAGTGAAGGGATTGCATCTTTTCTGTAATTGTCTCTTGTCTTTCCTCTGCACCAGCTATCAGCGGGTGTAAGACCAATTTACATTTACARAATTTTATGTTTATTTCTACTATGTCAATTATGTTCATGTCAATTTCTTGTTCTATGTATACGTGAGTTTTTCCACTAACAAGAACTTTGCGTTATCTACAGATAAATGTTTTTCTCACATCTCACGTTATTTTTACCAAAAACAATACAGTTATAGGAAAGGGCCTTCAATTTGCATTCTTATTTCATTTTTTCTTGCAAAGATTTCTCTTTATTTCGTCCGAATTGAAACAGCAAATAAAATCTCTCCTTAAAAATCATTCCCATACGGGTACTGTTCCCCAATGACTGTCCCTGCAACAACTCAACCTAACATTCAACCCGAACTATCTAATCAAATACATATCACTTTAAATCTCTTCGACACAGTCCTTAGAACTACGAACACTCGGGAGGAATTGGAACGTTCATGGGCAGCCATTGAACAAGATGTTACTACTCAGGAACAGTGGGAAGCTAGTTAGCGAGAACGTACAAACCTTTATTAGTTTCCTATACCGAAGGTTAGTATAATCCTTTATCGACCTTTCATACTTTCGGATGCCTTGACACTTTACTTTCGAGCCTTAAGTATAGACTTAGGAACAACAACGGGAGTGAACTGCCACCTATTCTAGTCTCTCAGGCAGTTATGGGAGTGAATTGCCACCTAGTTGAGTTATCTAGTCAACTAGTCTTCAGTTAACTGACTGAACAAAAAGTAGTGAGGAGTTAACTCAAGGAATCAAGGATAATGCACCACTTTGGTGATTATACCAAGGCAATTTCAAATTAGCATGGTGATTATCCCAATGTTACATGGTGATGATCCCAATGCAACATCTAAACTCGACTCAACTAGTCAAACTGAAGTGTGAGCTGAAAGAGAATATTCTCCAGATGGAATATTCTCTCCTAAAATATAGGAGACTGGATAATGACTAATTATGACTAATAAAAAAATAAAAACCTTAGGAAAAATAAATCCTAGGTGTGTGTGAAGTAACTCCAACACCCCCCCTGAACATCACTATGGTGAAAATAAATATTGGGTCCTGTCAACGAGGCCATGTTAGGTACCCAAGTACAAAAGATACACTGAAAATAAAGTGAGGAAAGAGGGAAAACCTCATGGGAAAAACCTCCCCTCAAGGTACAATGTATGTAAAAAGAAGAACTACAGTTGCTAGGAAACTGTGTCCTTCACTCCAAGACGACCTCACAGAGAATGGAATTTTCTCTCAATGAAGGTCTTGGTGAAAATGTTGGACATTTGTTCTGTTGAAGGAAAAAACTATAAGTCGATGATCTCCTCGTGTACTAAGTCCTGGATGAAGTGCATGTGGACCTCGATGTGCTTCATCTGCTGCCTCTGAATTGGATCTCTGCAGAACTTCAGAGTGCTCTAGTTGTCACACTAGATGACGATCAACTGATGAAAATGAATGCCCAACTCAGTGAGAAAATGTTGTAGCCACATAGCCTGAATGGTTATGTTAACTACCCCTCTGTACTTTGCCTCAGCTAAAGATAGAGAAATGGAAGCTTGCTTCTTTCTCGACCAACAGATAGGCCCATAACCAAGACTGAGTGAGTAACCAGATGTGGAATTACGATCAATGCTATCGCCATCCCAATCAGAATCAGTAAACCCAATGAGATCTAATGTAGAGTCTGTTGTATAATGAATCCCAAAGGTGATGGTGCCCTATACGTATTGAAGGATACACTTTACAGCTTTCCAATGTAGCTCATGCGACTCCTTCATGAACCAGGAAACTGTGCCAACTGTATATGAGAGGTCTATTCTGGAGTGTGTCAGATACAACAAGCTTCCCACTACCTGTCTGTATAGTGTTATATCAACCGGTGGAGTCTCCTTACCATCCTCAAGTTTGAATACTAATAGGAAAGGAGTCGAAGCAAACTTGCAGTTTGTCATGTGAAATCTCTTAAGGAGATCTCGTGCATACTTGGCTTGAGACAGTTTGATGTCTGATGCACCCTGACTGATCTCAAGTCCAAGGAAGAAGTGTAGCGAACCCATGTCCATCATCAAAAACCTGTCATGAAGAATCCTCTTGACTGCAGCTATCGTTGAAGTCGAGAAATCAGTGATCAACAAATCATTGACATACAGAACTAAAAGTGGAAGTGAATCAGTCGTCCTGAGCATGTATACATTTGGGTCTGATTTACAATGTACAAAGTTCTGTGACAATAGGTAGGAGTCCATCTTGGCATACCATGCCCTTGGAGCCTGCTTGAGGCCATAAAGTCACTTCTTAAGTCGACAAACCAAAGATGAGTCCTGCATAAATCCTTGGGGATACTCCATGTAGATCTCCTCGGAGAGATCACCGTGAAGAAATGCATTCTTCATGTCCATATAATGGACTTCCCATCCCTTGGATATCGCAATGGAAAGGGCTAATCGAATGGAATCCATCTTCGCTACTGGAGTGAAAGTCTCATCATACTCAATACCATGAACTTGCTGAAAGCCTTTGGCGATGAGCCTGGCTTTGTATCTGTTGATCTGTCTATCTGCTACGCTCTTGGTCCTATAGACCCATATGGATATGACAAGTTTCCTCCTAGAAGGAAGGGGAACTAGATCCCAAGTCTGGTTCTCGAGGAGGGAGTTGTACTCCTCCTGCATGGAAGATTCCCAAAAGGGATTTCCAGCAGCCTTGCCATAAGTCTGCGAATCTGAAGACTGAACCAAAAAAGATGCCTGGAAGGAAATGGTTCAGTGGCAGTGATTGTAATAGGAGGCTCCTCGAAATCAGATATAATCCTCCTAGTATCAGTTGGATCACCAACGAGATCCCCTGCATCCTAAAGAGTAGTTTGTGCCCACTTGGGCCTCTTCTCTGGCTCTGCAACTGCATCTGGATTCTCTGACTCTACATCTGACTGTACTAAATCTAAATCTGAATCATCTGATTCCTCTAAATCAGAACTCTCATCTGAAGAAGAGTCAACATGTGTAAGCTCATCATCTCGGACAGGTGGAAAAGTGAAGGTGTCTGCATGCGACTACTGAGGTACATGTGAGACACTTTCCTCGAATTGGACACTACGCTCAATGATGAGTCGATATGGGGAAAGATAAATAGACCAGTATGCCTTCACACCGTCGGGGTATCCAAAAAAAATTCACTCAATGCTTTGTGGATCAAGTTCCTTCCTCTTTTCAAAGGGAATCCAGGCCCATGCACGTGAACCAAAAATTCAAAAGTGGGACACTTCCAGTTTGAGGTCGTTCCAAGCCTCGTAGGGGGTCTTATCCTTGACAGATCTATGAGGAGATATGTTTTGGATGTATGTTTCACATTTAAGTTCTTTGGCCCATAGTCTCTGTGGTAGTGACTTTGCATGCAACATGCAAGATGCCATCTCCTTTAGAGATCTGTTTTTCCGCTCAGCAACTCCGTTTTGCTGCGAAGTGTAGGGAACTGTATGTTGCAACTGAATCCCTACCTCATGGAAAAGACTATGAATATCATGATTCACATATTCTCCTTTGTTATCAGTTCGAAGGAATTTGATCCTCTTTCTGGACTGTGTCTCAACCAAAGCTTTGAAATATTTGAGGTGTTGAAAGACCTCAGATTTTTGCCTGAGAAAGTAGATCCAAGTAAAACATGAGAAATCATCAAAAAAAATGAGAACAACCTCACTTTGTTGATTTATGGATGTGGAAAAGCACCCATGAGGTCATTGTGGATCGGATATAAAGGTGCAGAAGCTTTCTAAGACTTTCCTTTGTCGAATTTCTCTTGAGGGTGTTTTTCGAGAACACATCCCTCACATACTCCCTTGGAGAATTGGATGTCTGGTAGACCATGAACTAATCTGTTCTTGCTAAGCCATTGCATGTATCTAAAATTCAAATGTCCAAACCTTTCATTCCATATCCTACTACTTTCATTAGCATGAGTAAGCAGTAAAGCAGAATCAGGTTCAACGAATTCAGAAAATGTATACAATCTAGACTGATGATTTACCTCACTGGTAGCAACCTTGGAGTTGGTTTGCACGTCGTAGATGTCCATGGAATTTGGTGTGAATACAAATTTATTTTCGGTGCTATAATTCGTCATTTGATACACAGAGAGATGGTTGACAGAAATCTTGGGAACATGCAACACATTCTCGAAGCTTTCGTTGGTGAGTTCAATCCATCCTCTGCCGGTGACTTCGACATAAGAGTTTTCTCCCATAAGAATAGGAGGACCTTTGCATGCATCCAAAGAAGAATAGACTACTTCTGAGGAATCCATGTGATGTGATGCTCCTGAATCTATGATCCAAGCATCAGGAGAGGATTTGATTGCAATCAAGGCATGGCTAGAATTTCCTTTCTTGGAATTCGAATCTTATGGCTTCTTCTTCTTTGCACCCTTGGGTATGTGATCTCCAAGGTTATTTTTCTAAAGTATCTGAGACATCAGATATAATTTTTTTTGCATGCATGTAGATTCTGAATGGAATCCTTTGTGATAGTACGTGCATTTCTCTCCTTTTCTTCCCTTTTCTCCTTTGGATCTGGAGGCATCATTGAAGGGTTTTGAGTACCCTTCCTTCTTCGTATGTGCATAAGATTTCCTCTTATCTTTATATTTATATTTCTGATATTTGTGGCTGCCATCATGCACAGTGAGTTCATGCGCACTTGGGCCTTTGATTTCACCCATGTTGATGAGCTTGGTTTGCTCCTGTCTCAAGGATTTGATAAAGTATCTGATAGTATGAAATGTGGATATGAATACAGAGAATTCAGGTCCAAGCTTGGAGATAATTATGAGAACCATTTATTTCTCCTCCTTTGATTTATCAACCCTGCAAGCTTTGATTTGCAACAATAAATCCTTGAATTTTGTAAAGAAATCTTGGATATTCTCGAAGCTTTTTGGATCTAATGTGAGAAGATCCACCTCCAACATGTGTCCCCTCATCTCATCTTGTTTTCCAAAGATCCCTTCCAATATGGTCCAAGCTTCATTGGGAGTCTTACAGGAAGATATATGAAAAAGGAGATCGGGAGAAATAATACTGCAAATTGTTCAGAGTGCCTCATCCATGCGATTTAAGTACTTGGATTTTTATATGGATGTTTTCGGTTCTGTATCTATATTCATGGTTAACCTATACAACCCTCTGGATCGGATATGTATCTCTATTTTCTCCTTCCATTCAAAATAGTTGTAAGGTGTAAGAATGAATTCTTTTTGGAATTTCATCTTTTCCCTGTCTTCGATCTTTTGTACCTGCAAAAATTTTGGTGTAGATTTTGCTTAATAGTACATTGGATCTGATACCATGTAAATGTGTTGACCTACACAAAATAGATATAGCTAACAATGATACACACATTTTCATAGAAAATTGGAAAAAGAAGAAGAAGGAGAGAAAGAATTGAAAGAATTCTCATTAACCGTTATGAATAATGAATAATTTACACATGATATACTCTATATAACTCAATGAGTTCGAATATAGGTGAACCAAGTCACCTTATTGGTAGTCTAGAGTGATAAATACACACACTAGTAGTTACGGGAGAGAATTGCCACCTATTCTAGTCTCTCAAGCAGTTACGGGAGTGAATTGCCACCTAGTTGAGTTAACTAGTCAACTAGTCTTCAATTAACTGACTGAACATAAAGTAGTGAGGATTTAACTCAATGAATCAAGGCTAATGTGCCACTTTGTTGATGATACCAAGGAAAGTTAGAATTATCATGGTGATGATCCCAATGTTTCATGGTGATGATCCCAATGTTGCATGGTGAAGATCCCAATGCAACATCTAAACTCATCTCAACTAATCAAACTGAAGTGTGAACTAAAAGCGAATATTCTCTAGGTGGAATATTCTTTCCTAAAGTATAGGAGACTAGATAATGACTAATTATGACTAATAA
Source organism: Picea engelmannii (assembly GCA_009831015.1). Lineage (NCBI taxonomy): Eukaryota > Viridiplantae > Streptophyta > Pinopsida > Pinales > Pinaceae > Picea > Picea engelmannii. The sequence goes on along the minus strand of ML789889.1, from coordinate 216,730 downwards.
ACAAATAAAAACCTTAGGGAAAAAAAATCCTAGGTGTGTGTGAAGTAACTAAGCATTTTCAGCATTTTCATTTTTTTAGCTCCAAGTAAAATATGTCTGCAAGCACTAAGCTTGTTGACAAGCTGGAAGGTGTGGAAAACTTTCATTCCTAGAAGTATAGGATTGGTCTCATTCTTTAATATAATGAACTAGCAATATTTGTCAAATAAGAAGTGTTAGAACCTGATCACGTTGTAGATAAAGCAAAGCATCAAAAGGACACGATCAGGGCTAAAAGAATCATTGAAAATTCAATCAAAGATCACCTGATCCCTTATGTTTCATGAAAGAAAACTCTGAAAGAAATGTTTGATTCCCTAAATAGACTATATGAAGGAAAGAACATAAAACGAAAGATGAATCTAAGAACTCAACTCAAGAATTCAAGGATTTAGAGAAGAGAATCAATCCAAGAATATTTCTCTAGAATATACCAATTCAATGAAAAATTAGAAGCGATCAGAGATGATATAGACGAAGACAAACTTATAATGATGGCCCTTAATGATTTTTCAAGACATTGGGATGCATTCATCCAAACCATTTGTGCAAGAAAGGAGAAACTAAAATTTGGCGATCTATGGGAAGAATGCATTCAAGAAGAATCAAGAGTAGCTAACCGAGAGGATTTACTATCAAGATATGGAGATCAATCCCTAGCTACTCAAACTAAAGTAGAAAGAAATAAGTCTTACTTCCAAAAAGAAACTCATAAAGAGTCTCAACCCCAAAACAAATTCAGTCATAAAGAATCTCAACCAAAGATATTCCAGAAGAAAGGGCAACGAAAGGAAGGAGATTAATCATCTGTTCAGTTCTACCATTGTGACAATATGGGACATATTGCAAGACATTGTCCAGCTAGACGAGAAGAATAGAAGAGGAAAAATAAGAGGCACCATGCCCATGCAGTTGAATATGAAGAGCTACTCGCAAAGATGTTAAGAGAACAAATTAAAGACTATGTCTTAATCTTATCCCTCTTAGGATCGGTAACACCTGGAGAGGACACTTAGCTCATTGATAGTGGTGCTTTCAAGAACATGATAGGTCAAAGAGATATTCTCTCTTGCATTTAAGAAAATAATTTTTCTCATAAAGTTACACTTGGAGATGATTACCAATATCCCATCAAGGGAGTGGGAGAATCAAATTACAAACTTAATTCAGGGAATTCAATGAAGATGAAGGACATACTCTATGTACCAAGTTTTACAAAGAACCTACTCTCCATATCATCTCTAGAAAATAAAGGCTTCATAGTTGCCTTTATAGATGGAGAATTTTTTATGTGGGCTAAAGGAAAAACCATAAAAGAAGAAATTGTCATTGGAAAAGAAGAAGGTGGATTGTATAAGCTAAATGGTAACTCAGAAGCTGCCATGAGTCATGCCATTGAGAATCCATGCGAATTGTGGCATATAATATTATCCCACATCAACTACAAGGAATTACCATATGTATTAAAAGCATACATAGGTCTACCAGAGCTCAAGGTTGGTGAATGTGTGTGCAATGGATGTGCACAAGCGAGGAACATCAAGAACCCTTTTCCGAAGAGAGACAACAAAGTAGAAGGAGTCTTAGAACTCATTCATTTAGGTGTGTGTGGTCCAATGCCATCATCCTCCATCAATGGGTATGTATACTATGTATCTTTTATTGATGATTATTATCATAAGACCTGGGTTTACTTTTTGAAATCAAAATATGGAGTGTTCAGTAAATTCAAGGAAGTCAAAGCCTTGATAGAGAATCTTTTTGAAAGAAAGATAAATATACTCAGGTCATATAATGGAGGAGAATGCACCTCAAAATATTTTGTGAACTTCTGCAAATATGTCGAGATAAAGAGGGAGATCACCACTCCCTACAATCCTCAACAAAACAATGTAGAAGAAAGAAAGAAACGAACTATAATGGAAGCAGTGAAGACCATGATCCATGATCAATATCTTCCAATGTGATTATGGACAAAAGAAGCAATGACAACAGTATATGTACAAAACCAATTGTCCCATAGTGCACTTGTGTTCAAGACCCTGAAAAAGATGTTCATCGGAAAGAAGCTAGAGGTAAGCCATCTCAAAATATTTGGTTGCCCAATATTTGTACACATTTTGAAAGAGAAGAGAAACAAGATGGAATCCTTGGGAAAGAAGGGAATATTTATGGGATACTGTGAGGCCTCCAAGGCCTTCAAAATTTATATACCAGGTCACCATCACATTGATATCAGCAGGGATGTGATGAATATGCAATGCTCAAGAAATCAAGAAGATGTTAGCTTGAAGAAGTATATGAAGAGGAACCTATAGCTCCCAGAGTTACAGAATTAGTGAGGGAGGTTCCCATAATTGAAAAACCAGTGAGGGAAGTCGTAACTTCCCCTAATGACGAAATTCTAGAAGATCATGAAATAGTAGAATTTCAAGAACCTCCCTAGATGACGATCTCCCATAAGAGAAAGCATGCTTGGGCTAGGAAGCTTGTTCAATATGGAGAGAATTATAGTGTTCCCGAAGGAACCACAAGACAAGTGAAGTACCTAAGCCATTCTCCAGTTATATGGATTTTATGTGTGATATTCTAGAGAAGGAGCCTACCTTATTTCAATAAGCCATTCAGAAGAGAGAATGGGTAGATGCCATGACATAAGAATACCAATCCATAATAAATAATGATGTATGGGAAATAGTTTCTAGACTGAAGAGAATGGATGCGGTATCTTCCAAATGGATCTTCAAAATAAAACATGTTGTTGATGGAAGTATTTATAAGTATAAAGAAAGGTTTGTCGCGTGGATTTTCTCTAAAGGAAGGCTTTGACTATGAAGAGACATTCGCTCCTATAGCTAGATACACTTCTATCAGAACTATCATAGCCCTTGTAGCTAAGATGAAGTGGAAGTTACACCAGATGGACATAAGGACAAATTTCCTAAATGGTGTCATCGAAGAGGAAGTGTATATGGAAAAACCTCAAGGATTTGAGGTTGAAGACAGGAAGACTTGTGTCTGCAAATTTAAGAAGGCTTTGTAAGGGTTGAAGAAATATCCTAGAGCTTGGTATGTCTGGATAGACATTTTTCTAATGAGCTTGGGATTTACCAAGAGTAAATAAGATTATAACCTCTACTTCAAGGTTATGAATGATGAGCCAATGATATTGTTGTTGTATTTGGATGACTTATTCTTAACTGGATAAGAAAATCTCATCACTGAATGTAAAAAGAAGCTTGCTTCATAATTTGATATGAAAGACCTTGGACTAATGCATTATTTCTTAGGTATTGAGGTATGGCAGAGCCCAGAGAGAATATGCCTTGACTAAGGGAAGTATGCAGTCAAAATCCTAAAGAGATTCGAGATGTTGGAGTGCAAGTCCATGAATACACCCATGGAAACGAAGATGAAGCTACTGGTCGACACTTTGTTAGAGTTGATTGATGATACATTGTACAAACAGAACAAACATCTTCAAAGTCCATCAATATGGGATGGTCTGCAATGCTTTCCACTTTATCTTTGGATTCCTCTTCCATGTGGGATGAAAAAACATAACATCCCTTCCTAAAACAATTTTTCAACTACATAGCTAAAATCTCTCAAACAACTAAAACCCTTGGAATGCCTTGAATATTCCATTGCTTCCCTTCTTCATCTGCATATAATTGTCTTGTTGTAACACTCTAGGACAACATGGTGTTTTTCCAACCAATACATGCCAATTATACAATCATATGAACCCAATGGTATGATGTTTACATCTACCTTTGTGTTGAGTCTATTCATGTCTATCGAATAATATTTAACCAACTCATTTGATTTTCCTCTTAGCCCCAGTGGCTAATTGAACTAACCAAGATTTATTATGATTAATCCTTTGAAAATGAAATATTTCAACAATGTTAGATTTTATGTAACTATGGATAGCTCCATAACCAATTAAA
>ML789889.1:187825-201475 GCA_009831015.1 Picea engelmannii | reverse complement strand
GATTTCAGAGATGGAGACATGGTCTTGTTATTGGACAAAAGAAAAGACAAACCATGTATGGATAAGAAAATTGATATTATTTGGAAAGGGCCATATATAATCTAAGGAAAGGATGGGATTAATTCCTTATACTTGATTGACCTTGATGGAAAGAGGTTACCTTCATTGGCTAATGGGAAACTCCCCAAACTCTACTTTCCAACCGATACATAATTAATTATAGTTTAGGTAAGAGCAGGCAGGTTGTGTGTTATGCATATTTTTTTGCACTCTTCCTTGTTCTTGTGTCATGCCGATTTTTATGCATATTTAAGTACTTTATTCTAAAAAAACTAGCATGAGAGGGGTAGTTTAGGAGTTATTTATTGCACATAATTTTATAACTTTTCATATTCCAGGCTGACTGTATTGCTCTRTTACTTTTTAACTAATGATTTTGTTGTATAATCTAGAAAAGATATTAGAGTGATGTAGATTACAAGTCTTGGAGAACCATATATGTTAAGGTTCTCATGCACTCTATTGTACCTACAAATCCCATTATATTTCCCTATTTCAAGAAAATTTAATGCCCCACCCTACCAAATTTTCTTCCTAAACTATTGAAGGGAAAGAGTATTTCCTCAGGTTTGAACAATCTTGTGTTATTTATAGAAGACATAATTTTTTTGATCTCCTCTTTCTTATTATTCATTTTTCCTGGCATAAAATTGTTTGAAGAATCGATTATTTAAGATCCTACTTATCCCTAGTTTACTTTGAATTGATATGTTATCAACCTCTGTTTTAATCAAACTCATGCATAATGATCTACCATGGTCAATATATTTTTAGAAAGAGGAACCTACAATCATATCAGACTCTTTTTGTTCAGGGAAAGATATTTCATCATGCTCAAACATTTTTCCTACAACCTAAAATTCGCAAGCTTATATGATGTGCCTTTACGAGATATCCCCATTAGAATCTCAAGTTATATTTTGTTTATGACTTTTTCAAAACCCACAAGCCTATTTTGAAGATATTTTTGGGATTCTATAGATGGAGTCTCATTATAAAATGTTTTCATATATTTTCCAAAGTCCATAGTCCACAAGCCTATCAGGATTAACTTTGCATAGTTTTATTTTTAGAATCATGATATGACCTTTTATTATGTCTTTCCCAAAGTACGTTTCCTGTAAACTTGTCAAAAATGCCTTTGCGAACTCTTTCTGCCAAAATGGTAACTCAACCTTGTATCATGATCTTCCCAAAGCCCGCAACCCGCAAGCTTCACGTGATTATTTTTTTGAGATTTGTCCATCGGAGCGTTAAGAAATCAACTTTTATCCCGCAAGCTTCTTCCTGCAAACCTTTTTCCTATGAGCGACCTCCCATGAACTTTTTTCCTATGAAATTACTCATACTATACCTTCCAACCCATTAAAATCTCGAATTTGAATGCATTGATTACAAAACAATAGGTCTTCAAGGAACTAAGTAGAATTGACATACTAGCTATGATAGTTATTTATCAAAGAAGATGGCATAATATATGCTGGCATAATCCTATCCTTGGCTATTAAGAGTTGTTTACTGAATTGATTGACATAAAAACAAAACAATTGTAAAAGAGTGAATTTGCCTATGTTCTATGATATTATGTGTGTTTGTAGTGATTTTCAAAAGATCAAATGAAACCCTTATTGCGCTATAAATTGTGTAGGATTTACAAGGCCGACATATCTAGAGCTCAAATGCACAGAGGGAGGGATCCTCTTGCTAATGTACCCTCTTAGGAAAAGTATTAGGATACCTTAATGATGTCTGATACTAACCATTTCAACGGGATCAAAGGATGTGATACATGGAATGAGATGTATAGGCTATTTTCCAATGAGAATTTCCTAGAAGAAGACGAAGACATCGATGTGTACAAGAATATCAAGAAGAACGGGCTATATGCCATTTCTTCTCAACCAACAATTTTTCCATACAATGATGTATCGAAATGGGTATATGCATGTCTATATCCAAAGAAAACCATGATCTTGAATGAAGGAGGAAACCTCATCATTTCATTAAAACCAGACTATATTCATAGGATGTACCAATTGAAAAAGACAAATTTTTACCTCAATAAGCAATTTATGGATGCCTTCAACAAGGTGTTGAGCACTCAACACACCCTAAAAAGTCTATGTCCATTTCTACTTTTTGGGTAGCACTTGATCCTTTGCATTGTCTACTTTCACTTTAGTATGAAACTGATTCTTGTGCTATTCTTTTATGTTTCATATTTGAATTGCTTAAATTATGCTTGAACATATGACAAAGAATCATCTTAACTTTAAATGGGACTTAACAACTACATGAGGAACTAACAGTCTAAATATTTCCCCACAACATGCTTAGGGAGTTTGGCATCGGTAAAGGTTAAAGATGAGGAAAATCTCTTGAGAAGTTCAAAATAGCCAAGCATCGATCTTCATCGGCGTCAACAGATGAAAGTCTCTCATTTTGCAAATGATCTTTTGTAGGAATATCAATGAAGACCAACCTATTTGGCTTTAGCAGAAAAATGAAAAGAGTAAGCGCCGCACAAGGAGAGGAGTGGTATCGCCGACTGTCAACTCCCAATATGATTTAGGAATCAGAATTTACAAAATGATAATCCACAAAGAAAACTAGACATTAATTTTTCATTTTAATGTTGATCCCCGATGCCATCCGAGCATCGGAAGTCGCAGTATCTATCTCTCATTACTCACTAGATGAGTGCCAAATTTTATGTTTAAATATTTTAATAACCCCGATTTAATAGCTCCACTTCAGCATCAATCAACATCAGAAGTTCTGAAGGGAACATATTGACAAACTTACAAGGAAACTCATAATAATAACAATTATAAATCCCATATTTTGCGCGAAAACTTAGATAAGAAAACACAATAAATTTACATACAAAAGGGGAACGCGATGCATTCAAAACACTTTCCTGTTTTTTCATATAATTAAATATCCCACCAAACTCAGGTTACATACATTTAGACACCACCGACGTCTTGACTAACCGACATGGTCACAGTGAGAATATAAAACCCTTACAAAAAAAGAGAAGAGAAAAACATCAAGCGTCACTTCGGGAAACACAAAGCAAGAGCCCCCCCATTATGTATCTCCTGCACACGAACCTTTTCCCAGACTACTCCTCGTGCCCTGCAATGTTTTATTTTCCTCTTTCACTTTCATCCTCTATGCCTCACGTAGCTGCACAATTATATATTGTGCTTCCTGAAGCTGTCTCTAGAGCCAAACTGTGCTTCCTTCACAACCTTGTGACGTCGACACCTCCCAGTTCTTCGGTGCTAACTGGCTCCACAACTCTCTATTTTCTTGGTAGATTTTGGCTATGGAAAGTTGATCCCGCTCTAATTGTTGGATGGGACTCTTAATGGGAGAACCTGGTGCCTTTTCCCTTCCCTTTTGTCTCCCGCTTCCTCTACTAATAGTCCTAACATGTTTCGACCAGTTAGTGAGCATCATAGACTCCTCAACGGCTAGATGTACACTCATTTTAGCCAGGAGGTGATCTTCTTTCCTTTTTACCTTATCTTTCCTAGGCCTCCCCCTTCTCCGTGGTGTCTTCTCCTGAGATGGAATGAGCCCCAGGATTTTTATTTCAGATGAACTTATCTCCACCCCCACATCCACTAGAGATGCTGACACCATTTTCGAGCAAAGGCTAGTAGCTCCCGTTGGAGCTTCAAGGACACTGGAAGCTAATAAGAAAGAGTCCCAAGAACGTTGGGGCTCAGAAACTCTGGCTACCTCACAAACCCCTTCCCTTGTTTATAGGGGACCCCATAGAGAAACAACGTAGTGGATTAGACGTCTGCAGATGGTAAAGGACTACTACATGGTGTTTCTCCATAATAAACTCACAAGACCAGCGTTACAGAAGTATAAACTCGGCATATGTGTAGAATTCCCCACCGAACTCATGGAATTTATAGCGGAACGAAGAAGAGAAACGGAGTGTGCCAAAGAACACTCATGCCTTGCGACAGTATATCTTGAAGATTTAACACATCACAGTTGCTCGATGGATGCAATCCATAATGCATAAAATGACACCAATCGGAGTTGCAGGGAATATATGGTACGATAATTTCAATCTCTTTAAACCCCCCATCTTCCATTATTAACAAATTATAGTTGACACACTTGGTGATGCAACTTTTGGAGGCATTTAACAACTTCCTTATTACAATATCTAACCTTTTGGGAGTGTACATGTGCATGCTCGACTCTGGCGTCTTTTCCTAGCCCTAAAGGTCGAGTAGCTACTGTCATGGTTCCAACGCTGATATCTGCAGTAATTTATTTGCCACTCTATGGAACATTGACATGATTCATTTAAACTGAATAGGATCAGTAGCATGGACAAAGAGATCGCAGGTCATTTGAAGGGGTGATTGGGATGACGTAAGTATTGCACGATCGAGATTAACAAACTCCACAGGTATGCATCGGTTTATTCTGTTTGTTTGTACCTTATATTATATTACTTGATCACCAAAATACCTCAACCTTGACTAAAGGAAATATTCCCCGATTACCAAAAAAATCTTGCTTCATGATCTCGTCGAAGAACTCGAAAGAAACATCGAAGCAGAATCAAAAAAGAAATGAAGGATATTGGGCTCCCCGAGTTCGGCACCCCAGATAAATTTATTGAATTGAGTGATGTAGGCAAGTGGAATGCCAAAAAAGACTCATTATGGACCAAAGAGATCGCAAACATAACCAATGTAAAGCCAGGGAAAGTGTGACAATTCGCAGAATATCCAATCAGAGCCTGAACCATGCTATAGTAGTTGAACTCTAGTTTAGTAAAGTATTGGGTGCATGCAGTGTATATCAGAGGAATATATGTGGCTCTGAAGGAAGTACAAAGATTTCCATTGGCTCAAACTTGTGAAGAACTATTTATTAGTTGGACTGAATACAAGAGAAGTCACCCTTTCGAAGAAATATCTTGGGTTGACTAATAAACTTTATATTATAAATAAAGACATCGAAAAATTAGTTAAGGGTCGATGGTTGTTGTAAGAACTCTATATGTTTTGGATGTTAAGAATTATTTTGAAGTTGTTATGAATGGAGGAGTCCTTATGGACCAAAGACAAACTATTTTCATCAAATGCATGTGATTGGACTTGGAGAAGAATTAATTCCTATCCTATTTCATGAATGATGCAGTAATGAGTAAGAGAAATTAATTCTATTGTCAAGTTATCTGGTGCATTGTTTTGATGTTCTTTGCTTTAATGATGAAGATAAATCGTTGTGTTATTATGTAATGAATGGTTATGATAGGTGAATTATTTTGCTTTCCATTGTCTTATTACATATGTTCTTTCTTTTTGATATTTAGTTTCTCAGACAGTAATTGGATACTCACATGGTTAATGTATTAGTACTAGGCCTGTGGTATAGAATCATTATCTGCATGTTTGAGCAACGGGTTATCCCAAGCTCAACCTCTTCCCTAGTAGTTAAAAATTAATCTTGTTTGTTGTCAAGTTGGTTTATATTAGCTTTCATTTCTCCTACTAGTCCCACCCAAGTGATCTAAATGGATTTCGCATCCTCAAGTTATATGATCCAATGGTACAATGGTTATGGGTATACCTCGCTCTTCACATGCTAAGCTCTTTACGATACTAAGCCTTTTTATATTGCTTGCCACACATGGTGCATTATGCTATGTTAATATATCATACATATGATATATGGGAACATTGCAATGTGTTTTTAAAAAGGTTTAAACTATGCAATATTCACATAGTGCAAGACTCAACTAAACTATGCAAATGGTTCACATAGTGCGAGACTCCACATCCCTTATGGCTATCACATAGTGCGTTCCATACATTGCTATATATAGAAAGGTTCCGTTACATGTATTGGTTCTATGAGTGTGCAATATCCGTTTGTGCATGGTTTATACCATTTTGAAGGGTGGTTTCGTGGTAATGGGAAACACACTTGTGTACGGGTTCATTGACTCGTTTGGGTAGAGCTTTTGGTGAAGCACCATCCAGTTTAGCTGGGAACTTCTAGGTTGTGGCATATAACCATTTAATAAAGAAAAATGGGAAGTCCATCTATTCAGAACAGAGTTATAACATGTGGAAAACAGTTATGGGAAACATTAAAAAGAACCATTGAATGATTGGCGGGCAGTGATATCCATTATAACGATTGGCAAGCATGAGTAGACCCGTTGGTTTGTTTGTTATTTCTATTTCTGTGTATGCCACCGAGTCTATGCCAAGCATAACCTCCCACTTAACTAATCATTAATGAGTACTGTTATTATAACAGAGATTTGGCCACGACAAGGTTTTTTTTGGCTACTTGATAGCTCGGCTGGGAATGAAATAGAGGAATAATTTCTGTTAAGAGAATAACTACAACATCATTCCCATTCTGCCATAAATCAGAGCCTCTTTTCTATTCAGCATTTGATTGAAACATTATTATGCTGAGAAGCTGGTGTGCTATAAAGGAGGATTCAGCCTGTGCGTGGGGGAGGAGAAGTTTAACAGTTGTAGGGACATTTTTGATGAAGCACTGTTGCTTGTAGAATCGTCTACGTTCTGCTGTGGTTTTCTTATTATTGAAAACCTTTGTAAACTTGCCAGAACTTGTAGTTTTTTAGTATTCTACACAATACTATTGTCTCATAGATTCTCAGAGTCTGCTGAAGATGTTATTGTAACCATTGTGTACCAGTTTTTTGAAGATTAATTGGATCGGTTCCATTGGAGAGGGACCTGGAGACGTAGCCCAGTGTTAGGGTGAACTCCATTAACAAATTCAACATTTGTACTCTCTTTTCTGTTGTGTTTTTCATCCTCTGTTTCTATGTTTTCATTTCCTGTTATCTTCATTATGTACAGTGTTGCATTTCCAGATTACAGTCTTTATTTAGAAGTTGAAAGTATATTAACATGCTGAGCATTCTTAGTATTTAAAAAAAAATGCACTTAACACTTAGATCTTATGGATTAATTAATGGTATCAGAGCTATTTTACTGTAGTGAAAGATTGTGAATTCTCACTAGGTCTAAATATAAGCTCGGTGAAGGAGAATTAGTCGAAGGAGATCCTAAGACTGGTGCTAGAAGAAAAATCCCAAAAGCCATGTCTTCTCCACGAGGGGAAGAAGGACATGAGGAATGGGAGAAATCTGTTCTCACTGAAACATAGTTTCTATAGGCCTTTATCAGCATGAAAACTATGGTGGAAATGATTTTTGATGAACGTACAGAAAGGAAGAAGAAAGAAGGTGAAACTTCATCCAAAGAAGCAGAGATAAAGAAAGAGGAGAAGGGTAAAGGTGTAGGTGATGATGATCCTACTGATACTAATAAATCCTCTTCCTCCTCTCATTTGAATAATTCTAATATGCCATATTTCAAACTAGATGTGAAATTCGAATTACCTATAATGGAGACTTAGATGCTGAGAAACTAGATAATTGGATTAAGCAGCTTGAAGTCTATTGCAGGGTGTAGGGCATCAATAATGACCTTTCCAGAATCCAATTGGCTACTCTGAGGACGAGTGGAATGGATCTTACTTGGTGGGAGAGCAAAGTTCAGTAGGATCTTCAAAAGAATGGTAAGATCATCTCAGTTTGGACTGATTTCATTAAGGTTTTGAGAAAACAATTCTATCCTTTAGGTCATATACAACAGTTAACTATGAGTTGGAAAACATTTAGACAAGCTAAGGGACAGAATATTCAGGACTATACTCATGAATTTAGGAAGAGAGCTATTGCATTGAACGTGTCATTAGATACAAATGAGACTCTTCTTAAGTACATTGGTGGTATGCATTCATATTTAAGACATACTTTATTGATGTTTAATCCCAACAACCTAGATGATGTATGCATTCAAGCTACACATCTGGAAGCTAGGGGAAAGCATACTAATGATACTTTTGTGAAGAATACAACTAAGTTTGAAGGCAAATCGAAAGGTAAAGACAAGGGGAAAAAGAAGATGGCAACTGTTAAGAAAGATGGTGAGAAGCCTACATGTACTCATTGTCAGAAGGGACATGATGTCTCTAGATGCAGGAAGCTTCATCCTGAGTTGAGGCCAAAGAAGTTCGGAGGAAACAAAGACAAAGGCAAACAAAAAGCTACTGCAGCAGTTATACAAGACTTGGGATCCGACTCAGGTGATGAAACAAAGGTTACAGCTGTCGGAATCCAAGGTAAGGGTAAAAGTATCTCACTTCCTATTGATACAAAATCAAGTTCTAGTGCAAATACAAATCTGCCATCTAATTCTAGGAATAATGATAAAGCTATAAGTGCATTGTTTCATGTTCGAGTCATAGCAAATCACACAAAGATAGACACTTTGTTTGATAGTGGTTCACAAGTAAATCTGGTATCTGAAGAAGTGGTTAAGAAACTTAGGCTAGTCACTACTACTCACGAGAAACCCTATCCTCTTGGTTGGGTCACTAATGATACACAACTACAAGTCACGAAGAAATGTGTATTGAAGTTTTCAATTTCTGGAAAGTTCATGGATGAGGTAGAGCTAGATGTAGTGCCACTTGATATTTGTGGAATAGTACTTGGGAGTCCATATTTATATGACCGTAAAGCAGTCTTTTATAGAGAGAAGAATAAGTATCATCTTTTTAAAGACGATAAGGAATATATCGTACGAGCACATAAGACAAGAACCAATCTAGCAATAGTTTCTACAGGTGAAATGAAGAGATTGGTAAATGCTAGTAATTTTGTGTTGATGATGGTTAAGGTAAAGAATGATGAAATCTCTAAATCTTTTGAAGGGTGTGATCCTAAAAACAAAAATAAACTAATTGAAATTATTTCTGAGTATGATGATTTGTTTCATGAACCGAAGGGGTTACCACCTAAGAGAGAGATTCAGCATGAGATACATTTGCAGTAGGATGTGCCACTTCCGAACATAGCCATGTATCGGATGTCTGTCATGCAGAATGAGGAAATCAAGAAGCAAGTTCAGGAGCTGATCGAGAAGGGGGTCATCCGGCCAAGTACTTCTCCCTATGGCTCTCCTATAGTCTTGGTTCCAAAGAAGGATGGGTCTTGGCGCATGTGCATTAACTACCGAGATCTTAACAAAATCACCATCAAGAACAGGTATCCTCTTCCTCGCATTGATGATTTGATGGATCAATTAAAACATGCCATTTACTTTACTAAATTGGATCTGCGTAGTGGGTATCATCAAATCCATGTAGCTGAGAATGATGCTTGGAAAACAGCTTTTAAAACAAAGCAGGGTTTATATGAATGGCTGGTAATGCCTCTTGGGCTATGCAATGCACCTGCTACATTTATGCGGGTTATGAATGATGTTTTTCGTCCTTTTATTGATGATTTTGTTATTGTATACCTAGATGACATTCTGGTATTTAGCAGAACCTGGGATGAACACATTTTACATGTAAAGAAAATATTAGATGTACTAAGGAAAGAGCAACTGTATGTGAAACTGTCTAAGTGTGAGTTTGCTAAAACCTCTTTGGTATATCTCAGCCATATCATTGGTGGAGGCCACCTACGAGTGGACCCAGCCAAGATTTATGTTATAGTACAATGGCCACAACCTACTAATGTTACAGAGGTCAGAAGTTTCCTAGGCACTGTCCAATACTGGCAAAAATTCATTGTTGGATTTTCTGCTATTGCTGCTCCTCTGCACGCATTAACTAGCGTTAAGGTAATTTTTCAATGGGGAGGTAAACACCAGCGAGATTTAGACATCTTAAAAGAGAAGATCAACACAACTCCAGTGTTGACATTGCCAGATTTACAACAGCCTTTTGAAATAGAAACAAATGCAAGCGGTTTCTCCATGGGAGTCGTTTTGATGCAAGGCAGGAAGCCTGTCTGTTACCATTCTGAGACATTCTCTTCTGTGGTATGTAACTATCCAACTTATGACAAATAACTGTATGCTTTAGTTCAGAGTGTGAAGAAGTGGAAACATTAATTAATGGGTAAAGAAACCATTGTTCATACTGATCATCAGCCACTTCAATATCTGTAATCTCAAACTAAGATACAGCAGAGTCGTCACATGCATTGGATGGGATTTTTACAACAGTTCCATCTTGTAATCAAATATAAAAAGGGAATTAACAATAAGGTAGCTAATATGTTATCATGCCCTCCTGTAAACGCATCTATTTTACTGCTGAACAGTTCGCTGATACATGAAATATTTATCGAACAATATGTTGAAGATAGAGATTTTAAAGATGTTTATGTATCGCTGCAACATGGTAAATGGGAAGATGATTATTATTTGCATGAACAGTTGTTATATAATTTGGGTAAAATCTATATTCCAGAGAAGGAACAAGCACATGTGATCCGTGAAGCTCACAGCTCATTAATCGCAGGGCATTTCGGGGTAAGTAAAATGATGGCTGTGTTGCAGAACCATTGTTATTGGCCGCAGATGCAAGAAACAATAGCAAAGTATATAAGAGGATGCATCCTATGTGTGACAATAAATCCCAACAATCATAAATTGGGGCTTTACACTCCTCTGCCAGTTCCTTCACGACCCTAGGAAAGCATTTCAATGGATTTCGTTGGAGGTCTACCTCTGTCCAGGAAGGGGCACGATTATCTTTATGTCATTGTGGACAGGTTCAGCAAGATGTGCATTTTGATTCCATGTAATAAACAAGTCACAGCTGAATAGACAGCTCATCTCTTCTTTCAGAATGTTTGGATACATTTTGGGTTACCTACATCTATTGTTTCAGATCGGGATTCCCAATTCTTTGGAGTATTCTGGTCAACATTATGGGGGCTCATGGATACCAAGCTGAAGAAAAGTACAACATTTCATCCACAGACCGATGGGCAGACCAAGGTAGTTAACATAACTATGGTTCAGCTACTCCGTGGCTATTGCAGTAAGCATCCTAAACTCTGGGATGAGCAGTTGCATTATATACAACATGCTTACAATCATGCAATTCATTCTTCCACAAACAAATCTCCTTTTGAAACATGTTTTGGTTACTTGCCTAAAACATCGATAGACTTTACTTTCGGTAAAGATGAAGTGGATGAATAGCAGGATGCCAATAAATATTTAAGGTTCATTCAAAGGATTCAAGCGGTACAACAGGCAATCCAAGAACAGTTGGAGAAGAGCCAGGCAAAGTATAAAGCCAGGCATGATAAGCATCGAGTGATCATAAGTTTCAGGTCAGAGATCAAGTTTGGTTACATATTACCAAAGAAAGACTGAAAGTTGAAGGTAAAAATATTAAGCCTATCAGGTATGGTCCTTTTGAGATTCTGGAAAAGATTAGAACTAATGCTTTTCGCTTGAATTTACCTCCATATATGCAAATTTATTCAGTTGTCAATGTTGAGAATCTTAAACTGTATGAACCTCTGATGATTATGGATGAGGAGACTAACATACAGATTCCTTCAGTTGATGATATGGCACATGAATACATGAAAGAGTTGCAGGATGATGTTATTCTTGACAAAAATGTATGTACTTCACGAAGAGGGAATGTTGAGTACCTTCGAGTGGGGCTTAAAGGAATGCATCCTAGCAAAGCGAAATGGATGGAAATCGAAAAAGTGAGGGAGCAGTACCCTCACTTACTTGCTGGATAATTCAAGCTTTTGGTGGTCCAAAATATCTCCAATGGGGAGGAATGATCCGAATGGATTTTGCATCCTCAAGTTATATGATCCAATGGTACAATGGTTATGGGTATACTTCGCTCTTCACATGCTAAGATCTTTACAATACTAAGCCTTTTTATATTGCTTGCCACACATGGTGCATTATGCTATGTTAATATATCATACATATGATATATGGGAACATTGCAATGTGTTTTTAAAAAGGTTTAAACTATTCAATATTCACATAGTGCGAGACTCAACTAAACTATGCAAATGGTTCACATAGTGCGAGACTCCACATCCCTTATGGCTATCACATAGTGCGTTCCATACATTGCTATATATAGCAAGGTTCTGGTACATGTATTGGTTCTATGAGTGTGCAATATCTGTTTGTGCATGGTTTATACCGTTTTGAAGGGTGGTTTCATGGCAATGGGAAACATGCTTGTGTACGGGTTCATTGACTCGTTTTGGTAGAGATTTTGGCGGAGTACCATCCATTTTAGCAAGGAACTTCTAGATTGTGGCATATAACCATTTAATAAAGAAAAATGGGAAGTCCATCTGTTTAGAACAGAGTTATAACATGTGGAAAACAGTTATGGGAAACATTAAAAAGAACCATTGAATGATTGGCGGGCAGTGATATCCATTATAATGACTGGAAAGCATGAGTAGACCCGTTGGTTCGTTTGTTATTGCTATTTCTGTGTATGTCGCCGAATCTATGCCAAGCATAGCCTCCCACTTAACTGATCATTGATGAGTATTGTTATTATAACAGAGATTTGGCCACGACAGGGTTTTTTTTGGCTACTTGATAGCTCGGCTGGGAATGAAATAGAGGAATAATTTCTGTTAAGAGAATAACTACATCATCATTCCCGTTCTGCCATAACTCAGAGCCTCTTTTCTGTTCATTATTTGATTGAAACATTATTATGCTGAGAGGCTGGTGTGCTATAAAGGAGGATTCAGCCTGTGTGCAGGGGAGGAGAAGTTTAACAGTTGTAGGGACATTTTTGATGAAGCACTGGCTTGTAGAATCATCTACGTTATGTTGTGGTTTTCTTATTATTGAAAACCTTTGTAAACTTGCCAGAACTTGTAGTTTTTTAGTATTATGCACAATACTATTGTCTCATAGCTGCTCAGAGTCTGCTGAAGATGTTATTGTAACCATTGTGTACCAGTTTTTTGAAGATTAATTGGATCAGTTCCATTGGAGAGGGACCCGGAGACGTAGCCCAGTGTTAGGGTGAACTCTGTTAACAAATTCATCATTTGTACTCTCTTTTTTGCTGTGTTTTTCATCCTGTGTTTCTATGTTTTCGTTTCATGTTATCTTCATTATGTACAGTGATGCATTTCCAGATTACAGTCTTTATTTAGAAGCTGAAAGTATATTAACATGTTGAGCATTCTTAGTATTTAAAAAAAAAAGAACTTAACACTTAGATCTTACGGATTACCAAGAGAAAATACAGAAGAAAATAGTCTTAACTAAAGCAAGAGCCTTCACAAGAAAACACAAATCCCATCAATAAATTGGTCAGATCGTAAGATCTAGAGAACCATTCCATCTTCAAATGTTGCATAGTATAATTGGGCCTTGGTGGCGGGTTTGGTTCCCACTGTTGATTCAGGGATTTAAGACCCATCAAAAAAATTGGCACTAGAAGGAGGGCCTGAGAATGAATGGTTGAATATACATTTTATATAGCATTTCAAACAACCAATAGATTTGTAACAACCCACATGCATGGCTAGTCATTCAATTGGAAGCCCACACACACTAAGTACTCCCAAAGTGGGTAACTCACCCCAGCCCAAGGAAGAACCTTTTCACCCTGAAATACCTTATGCCCTTCCTCACGAGTAAGTAAATCAATTTAGGAGAATCA
>ML789889.1:146357-158777 GCA_009831015.1 Picea engelmannii | reverse complement strand
CAATTTGGGTGATGCAGGAGTGAAAACTATATTTGAAAAGAACACTTGCAAGATGGTACGGGGAGAAATGGTGTTGATGAGGGGAGTTCATTGTGGAACTCTATACAAGTTGTTGGGAAGCACTCATGCTAATGGGTGTAACAGTTATGTTGTCCCTGAGCAAAGAAATTAAGGAGACAAGACCAATATTGTCCCAGAAAATAATACCATGTTGTGGCATCAAAGACTAGGGCATATTGGAGAAAAGGGCCTTTGAACACTACATGGTAAAGGTATGGTTGAAGGTATGTCTAATTTCACTCTGGATTTCGATTTCTGTGAACATTGCATATATGGTAAACATAATCAAGTAAGATTCCCATCTGGTGCTACAATATCAAAAGGGATATTAGAGTTGATACACAATGATGTGTTTGGACTTGTTCTTGTTCCATCCCTAGGTAAATCTATGTATTATGCTTCATTCATAGATGATTTTTCAAGGAACATGTGGATTTATTTTCTTAGAATGAAATTTGAGGTATTTGATAAATTTAAAGAGTTTAAGGCTTTGGTAGAAAATCAGACAAGGAAGAAAATAAAGGTATTGAGAACAAACAATGGTGGAGAATTTTGTGAAAATGAATTCAAAGAATTCTGTAAGAAGTGTGGTATAGCAAGGCAGAAGACTACTCCATACACTCCTCAACAAAATGGAGTTGCAGAAAGGATGAACAAGACACTGATGGAAAAATCAAGGAGCATGCTCAACGGTGCCAGGTTAGGACAAGAATTTTGGGTAGAGGCAGTGGGTATAGCATGTTACCTGGTCAATTGATCACCTTCATCAACGTTGGATGATAAAACTCCACACGAGGTATGGTCTAGAAAAAAATCTTCTCTTCAACATCTTAGAGTATTTGGTTGTGATGCTTATGTACATGTTCCAAAGGAAAATAGGAGTAAGATGGATAATAAATATGAAAAGTGTATCTTTATTGGTTATAAAGATGGTGTGAAAGGTTATAAACTTTGGAACCCAGAAACTAAGAAGATTGTTACATTTGGGATTTTGTTTTTAGAGAGGTAAAAAATGTTTCCAAACAGGAATTCCTACCAAGAAAAGAAGAACCTAAGAAAATAGAGCTTGAGTTGGATAATGCAAAATCTAAATCATCTGAAGAGGATGAAGCAAAAGAAGAAGAAGAAGAATCTCATACCCCAGTATTGAGGAGATCAGTGAGAGAAAGAAGGAAACTAGAAAGATATAGGCCACCAGATTTTCATTCCAATTTTTCTTTATCTATTACTGATGATGATCTCGGAACTGTCAGGGAAGCAGTAAATTCAAAGGATAGTAAACTATGGAAGAAGGCCATGTTTGAAGAAATGGATGCCTTGGATAAAAATGAGGCATGGGATATAGTTGAGTTTCCAGCTAGAAGAAAATATGTTGGTAGCAAATGGTTGTTTAAGAAGAAGCTTAATGCAGAAGGTAAAGTCGAGAAATACAAAGCTCGTTTAGTAGAAAAATGTTATTCCCAGGTAGAGGGAATTGACTTTGGTGAGATTTTTTCCCCTGTTGCTAAGTTAACATCTATTAGATTTCTTTTATCTATTTTTGTTTCTTTTGATCTTGAAGTGGAACAGATGGATGTGAAGAAAACATTCCTACATGGGGATGTGGAAGAAGAAATCTACATGAAGTATCCAGAAGGCTTTGTAGTGAAGGGAAAGGAAGAGTTGGTCTGTAAGCTAAAGAAGTCAGTATATGTTCTGAAGCAATCACCTAGGATGTGGTACCAAAATTTTGACACATACATCCTTGGATTGGGATTTGTGAGAAGCAGGGTTGATCACTGTGTATATTCTAAGAATGTTGGTAATCACTTCATTTATGTAGTGTTGTATGTTGATGACATGTTGTTGATAGGAAATAACATGGATTTTATCAATGAGGTGAAATCACAACTATCCTCCAAATTTGACATGAAGGATCTCGGTGCTGCTAACTTCATTCTAGGAATGGAGATTAAAAGAGACCATGCAAACAGAAAACTCTGGTTGAATCAGAGAAAATATGTTGAGACGATATTGCAAAGGTTTAATATGCATGGAAGTAAACTGATCAAGGTTCCTATTCCTATAGGTGTAAATTTGTCTGCAAATCAATGTCCCAAGACATGGGAAGAAGAAGAGGACATGTCCCATGTTCTGTATGCCAGTGCAGTTGGCAATTTGATGTATGCAATAGTTTGTACTAGACCAGACATTGCACATGCAGTGGGATTTTTGAGTAGGTATATGTCAAAACCAAGGAAGGAGCATTGGACAACAATGAAGAGGGTCTTCAAGTATTTGCATGGCACTACCAATTATGGATTGTGCTACCAAGGAAGACCAAGATTGGACAGAGTGGTGGACATACATGGCTTTGTTGACGCAGACTGGGATGGAGATCTGGATCGAAGAAGATCTACAAGTGGGTATGTGTTTAACCTATTTGGAGGAGCAATTAGTTGGATGAAAAAAAGATAGGCTGCAGTGGTACTCTCAACTACATAAGTTGAATACCTGGCAGCCACTCATGCAAGCAAGGAAGCAATATGGTTACAGAGATTGTGTTCAAGTATTGGGTTGGTACAACAAGCAGTGAGATTAGATTGTGACAGTCAGAGTGAAATATTCCTGGCAAAGAACCCATCTTATCATTCAAAGACAAAGCATATTGATGTTTAGTATCACTTTGTGAGAGACATGGATGAGGAAAAGAAGGTGTTGCTAGAAAAGGTTGACACTTTGAAGAATGTTGCAGATTCATTGACAAAGTCTGTGAGAACAGAAAAGTTCTCCTAGTGTGGAGTAACAATGGTCATTGTTTCCCTGGATTGTTGATTATATAATCCCCTGGACCCTTGGATGCAAAGAAAACAACAAGTGGGAGAATGTTGGGTATGTGTTATATTCTTTGCATGTGTGTGTGTGGGCACGTCAGATATGACAACTACGTCTGATGATCCCTGTAGTAGTGCTCTTTGTGTCGTGTGCACTAGAAAATTTATTAGGGGGGTCCTAGGGGGGGCAGGTATGCCCCCCCTTGGTTATGCGCAGTGTTGGGCAACAGGTGGTAGGCTGGGGCAGTGCCCCAAATATTTTTTTTTGGGCGGTTTTTTCTATTTTTAGCAGATTTTTCTATTTTTAGTTGTTTTGTAAATTAATCCCGGATTAATGGATTAGGGTTTTGGTATCTACGGAATACCTAAAAACATTGTATATGTCTTGTATGGTGAATGGTGAAATTCAATATAATGAATATAAGAAAGGTTTTCCCGGTTGAGGGTTTCCGGTATAAAATCTCTGTGTACTTTGTGAATGAGCCATTGATTAATTTTTGTTTTTCTTAATAATCTATATGCATTGATTTACTTCACAGTTTTAAAACTTACATGTGGTATCAGAGCTCCTTTTTGGCTTCAGAGGGATGCCTTTGTTGTTGAGGGTTTGGATCAGTCTTGATAGTTCAAGTTTATCTTGGGTCTATGATAAACCTGGGTTTAGTGGGAGCTCTTGTAGTGGAGATTTGAGTATTGAAAGAGGAATGGAAAGCTCATATAGAATCGAGATAGAGAAATTCAATGGTAAAAACTTTGAGTTATGGAAGCTTAAGATGGAGGACCTTATTGTAGACAAAGAACAATTGATCGATGTGGTTCCTGGTACACAGCCCACTGGTACACCGTCTACTAGCACACAGGATACTGGTACACAACCTACTAGTACACAAACTACTAGTAGATATTGTGTATGTGGATATTGTTGATATTATCATAGTTGTGGGAGGTATTTACCTCCACGTGTAAACCTGATGAGAATAGAATACTCTAGAAAGAAAGAATAAACCCTAATGAGTTGCCTAATAACCCTAGAAGACATGCTGGCTCAAGAGGATAATTTATATTAGGTTATTAGCCTCCAAGAGAAGAAGTCCGCTAGAAGAATTAATATATACTAAACAGACAGATACCCAGAATGAGAAGTCAGCCCAGGCAGTTAGCCATAATTAGTATAAATACAGGAGGCTGGTTATGATTCTGGCAAGCAGTCTCAGAATTGCAGAGCAACAACTTGTGTGCACTATAGTGCCCAGTCTTGTGCGCAGGTTTGAGGAGAGCTGCCACTGTAGCTGCTACAGCTACCAGATCACGTTTGGATTGGACTATCTCTTGGTTAGGTTTTGGACTATCTAATCAACTCTTGTTGATGCACTATCCTTGGGGAAAGGTGCACTACCCTTTGTTTGGCTATCTAGCCTAGATTTTTCTTCTAGAGTGATTCTATGTCATGGTTAAGGTGCTCAGACGGTGGCTTCAGCCTATGGTTGGGTGACAATAGAGATATTGTCAATGGTAAAACAAGCACATCCGTTATATTCTAACAGGTTATGGGCCCAAACCTCCTTCATTCAGTCTAACTGCTGGAAGGAAACATAGCCATAAGGATATTAAGCTCATTGAAGAACTGCTACTAGGGTTTCTAACAGGAGCAGTCACCAAATCACTGATGCTAGGGTTACTAGCAGGTGCAATTGAAGAAACCCTAATCCTCTTGTTGAGGAACCTTAAGTGAAGGGATTGACCTAATCTCTGGATAGATCAGTGCACCCTAGCCTAGCACATCTCCTGGTACTCTTAGCAATCCAAGATGTCAAGTTTTGGTTTCTGGTCAGATCTAGGGTTGACCAAGTCAAGCCAGCCATGAATTACTCTATGAAGTCAGAAAACAAGTTAGATGGAGCTTCTAACTTTAGAGCGTGGAAGACAAGGATTGATCTCATCCTTGCAAAGAATAAATTGTTGGATATCGTGAAAGGAAATATTGTGAAACCATAGCTTGAAGAAGGAAAAGAGAAGGAACCACAGAACGTTGCAGTTATGGAGAAGTTCAAAGACAATGACATCAATTGCATGAGTTACATAGTGGAATCTATAAAATACCACTTGATACCCTACATCTCCCATCTTGACTCATTGAAGAAGATGTAATATGCCCTAACCTCTCTCAGTCAGAAACATTGGACAAGTAATGAGTCTGAAAAATGAGCTCCATGACATGAAAATGATGATGACAACATAACATCATAATTTGTGTGAATCTCTCTGTTAAGAGATCAACTACAAGTTATTGAAGAGATCATTTTAGAGAAGGAATTGGTAAACATAGTACTCAATGGTCTTCCCAAGACATGGGATGCATTTTCCGCAAGCATGAACACAAGGAAGGAGTATCCTACATTTGAATAACTTTGGACTTGCTATGCTCAAGAAGAATCTAGGATCAGTGCAAAAGTGAAACCCCAAGGAAGTTCGATGATAAAGCATTCACAACAAGATTTAAGAATTTCAGGAACAAAAGGAAGTTTGGCTCAAGGAGGAAACCAAATAAAGAGAAAGACATTTCAGAAGTACAATGCTTCAACTATTGAAATTATGGTCACTACAAAAATCATTGTCCTGAGCTAAAGAAAAGGAAGGAGAAACACGAAGCATCAGTTGTCGAAGAAAAGGAACCCACAAAGAAGACTAAGCAGGATGAAAGAGACTTCTTCTTCTGAAGGTAACAATACTCTTCTTAGTTCTTGTACATATCTTGTTTTCATAGTCTCTACACATATATTGTATATCTATCTCTTAGAAGATAATGTGTTCCAAGAAGAACCATACCTATGGAAGAACAATAAGATAAGGATTGCTATCATTATAAAAGTCAGATAAAACACATGAACAAATGAAATACATCAAACACATCATGTGGAAGCCATTACAAGATAAGCCAAAATCAGGATCAATCCTAAAGAGACTTAGAAGAAGAAAATACATAAAGAAATTGGAGAAAGACTTATAACACTTTACATAAGGGAATAAGGATGCAGATGAAAGCATGGACTCTGTTAGACAAAGGGATCCGATTATATGCACTCATACATGAAGCAAGGATTAAGAGGAAGCTAATCATATGATCCATTGAAGATGATGAAGTATATATCCATGGTAACAACCATGAAAGATAGTACATGTTCAGTTCAACCTTAGAAGAATTCTTCTTTAAAGAGAAGCCTTAAAGCATCCCTAGTTGTCCATTCACATCTGTGATCCTATGATGAAAGGAAAAAGTGGAATATTTAGGGCATGGAATCTATAATAAAATCCATGGACCCAAGAGCTAAAGAAAAACATGAAGAAGAATATGAATATTCCAAGAAAGAAAGAGAAGCCAAAAACAACCAGTCATTGTATCGAGAATCACAAGATTACCAACCTGATATGAAACTAAATAAATAAAGTAGAGAAACTGAAATTTGTGATGAAGAATAATGTATGGAAGGCTTATGAATGGAAGCATTGCGAGATCTATAACTATAGGTTCTCCCATATGGAGGTAGAATACTATGATGATTACTTGTTCCAATAAACCAAACATATCTCTACATGAGTCATTATATCATCCACAACATCCATGAGTTGGAATTTTACATCAGATAAATGAAAAGATTGTTCACCAAAGCAATTGAACAAAGAGCGTATGAAGAGAAACCTCAAGACTTTGAGGCATACTAGAAAGAGACCCTTGTATGCACATGGAAAAAGATAACCTGATGGAGAACCTCCATTGCACAACAGAAGCGTGGTGAAGATTTTCTATAACAGAGATATTGTATCAAGATGATTACTCAGTAGATAAGATCTCATGATGATAGAATAAGTTCCACATGGATACATTCTAGGGCTCCAATCAATGATATACTTTATTTATTAGAGCTACATGAAGCCTTTAGAGAAAAACCAATGTTCTATACCAAAGTACATTTTAAATCAAGCATCACATTATCTGTGATCAAGTCTAGAAAGGAGAAGTGGTTCTCGAATACATATCTCCATAGATGAGCAGATAAGAAGACATTTTGGTAAAGCTTCTATCCAAGATGAAAGAGTTTTCATCCTCAAGATGAAGCTCGTAGAGAAGATTTCCTTATTGAAAAAGGAAGAGATGACTCTCAGGTTGGGAGGGAGCACTAATATGTATTGATTTATGGACATTCAATTTTGAGTTCGAAAAATGGTCCAGGATGAGCAGTTTCCATTCTAGTTTGGAAAGTGGATTGAGATTTTTGACGGAAAAACATTTTCTAGTTCGGAAAATGGTCCAGATTGTTGATGTACCATAGACATTGACTTCCCATTGTGGTTAACATGGAGAGTGGTTTACGGAATTCTCTCTTCTTGAGGGTTACTCAAGAAGACTGGCATGCCTCGTCGAACAATGATTTCTCATTGTGGTTAACATGAGGAATGGTATGTTTTTGAGGTTGGTATAGGAAAGTATTTTCCTCTTGTGGTTAATAGGGGAAATGGTCTGGACATTCATTCCTTAGGGTGTATTCATTCTCTCTGGGTTGCACTTTGTTTAGTGCCGAAGGAATGGCCCAGGGTGGGGAATGGTCCAGGCTCAACAATCAGGGGCAGTCATTCTTTAGGGCAGATTCATTCTCTCCAGGTTACACTTTCTTTAGTGTCAGAGGAATGGCCCAAGGTGGGGAATGGTCCAGGCTCATAAATCAAGACAATTATTATTCCTTGCTTGAGAAGAATAGTCCAGATAACTCATCATTGATGTCTTACCTTTTGAGGGCATATGCTCTTCCAATATCTCACAAATGTGGGTGGAAGAATGGCCCATATGATTCAGTTTATATCATAACATTGTTTTTGTGCAGGTTGATATCAAATGATTGTTATGAAGAATGTATGATAGTATATATATACTACTATGGTGGATGTGTTCCACTATTTGATCAAGTACTTGTGTGTTACTTGGTGTGGTAGTGTACCACTGGATTGTAGTTATGTACTACTATGGATAGACATAGTTATGTTCTATTTTATTCCGGTTTCCTTGAAGACTATCAACGACATTGGAAATGATTATCAGTTAGATGGATGATCAAAGAATAGAGATTTCCCAAATAGAAAATGGTTCAGAACATTTACTCTTCTAGGACGTATGCCTAGATTAGAAGACTGACTCTTGTATCACTCTATGGTGTGAGTGAGTTATCCAAAATTATGTCTAATTACTCATATGGAGTATGGTTTCGAGAGATGATACGACTGATGATACTGATGGTGATGATGGTGCTCATGATCTAGTCATGAGATAGTCTATGTTGATGCTACCGAGTGAATGGTATGTTCGTGCTCAAGACCATTACCTATAATACCTCCATAGCTAGGAGGGAGTGTTGATATTATGGTAGTTGTGGGAGGTATTTACCTCCACATGTAAACCTAATGAGAATAGAATACTTCAGAAAACAAGAAGAAACCCTAATCAGTTGGCTAATAACCCTATAAGACATGTCATCTCAAGAGGATAATTTATATTAGGTTATTAGCCTCCAAGAGAATAAGTTGGCTAGAAGAATTAATATATACTAAACAGACAGATACCCAGAATGAGAAGTCGACCCAAGAAGTTAGCCAGAATTAGTATAAATACAGGAGGCTAGTTCTCATTCTAGAAGGCAGTCTTAGAATTGCAGAGCAACAACTTGTGCGCACTACAGTGCCTAGTCTTGTTCATGGGTTTGAGGAGAGATTCCATTGCAGCTACTACAACTAGCAGATCACGTTTGGATTGGATTGTCTCTTCATTAGGGTTTGGACTATCTGATCATCTCTTCTTGATGCGCTATCCTTGGGGAAATGTGCGCTACCCTTTGTTTGGATATCTAGCCTAGGGTTTGCTTCCAGAGTGATTCTCTGTCAAGGTTAAGGTGCTTGGAGGGTGGCTTTGGCCTAAGGTTGGGTGACAATAGAGATATTGTCAATGGTAAAATGAGCACATCCACTATATTCTAACAGATATGTCAAACAAAATCCATTCCTCATTCCCTATATGTGGACCTACTTCAAATAAAATGAATGCACCAATCAATAAATTGTTGATGCTAGTGGTAACATCAGACATGTATTTCCACACAGGTCTATGCGTCTAGACATGTGGAAATTTTCCAAATCCTTCTACTCTTGAATTTGTTTTTATTAAATGAATTATTAAATTAAATTGTTTTTATTAATTAATTATGTAACTAGTTAATTGAGTTATTTAAGGAAAGTGATAAAAGTAATTAGCATGTTTCTAAATCTCAAGTGATGTGAGAAGTAATCTCAACATGCAATCACTTTGGAGATGGACCTCATGATTATTAGGAGAAGGAGAAAGACAATTGATACTTGAGATTCTTGAGAGTAGAGGATTTACTTTTGAGAGGATTGGATCATGAAGGACTGTGATTCAAGATCTTGGATAGATGGAGGACTTTCATCTAGAGATCAGGTCAATGATAAGAGAGAACATAAGAAACACAGGTGGATTTTCAGTAAGAGTAATCCAAAGAGTGTGTCATGTTGTATGGAATTTTCCATATAGGATTTCCATATGTGTACATGGGTTTCAGTGGAGACATGCATATACATATGCAGGTTTGTTGAAGCAAAGTCACACACACCTCGAAAAGCATGCAGTTTTGGTTTGTACAAAGGTCAGTCTTTGCCAGTTTTTTCTGCAACTTCATTTCTCTCAATGGGCCATTATCCCTATTACGGGATCCCTAGTATTAGCATAAGTAAATCATTATCAGCACTAGTTTTCCTTCAATGGTTTTTCTAGGGGTATCTACCCAAAAATATTGGTGTTTATGTGTGCTTGATTCGGTTTCCTTATTTATGCTTCTGCTAAGTAATTTTCCAAGGTTTTCTACAGTTGTATTTCTCTCAGTAGGACATTATCCCTATTACGAGAGCCCTAATATTAGCACAATAAAATCATTCTTACAATTGGTTTTCCCTCTGGGGTTTTTCTAGGGGTATCTACCCAAAAATATTGGTGTCTATGTGTTTTTTATTTGGTTTCCTTGTTTATGCTTCAGTTGAGTAATCAACTAAACATGCAATGGAAACATAAACAAGGAAACCAAATCAAGAAGGTGAAAGTGGTAGCATCAAACATGTATTTATACATAGGTCTATGTGTCTAGACATGTGGAAATCATCCAAAGCCTTCTACTCTTGAATTTACTTTGATTAAAGGAATATTAAAGCAAATTTATTTAATTAATTAATTATGTAATTATTTAATTGAGTTATTTAAGGAACATTATAAAAGTAATTAACATGTTTCTAAATATCAAGTGATGTGAGAAATAACATCAACATGCAATCACTTTGGAGATATAACTCACGATTATAAAAGCAAGGCTAGGCGATGGAGAAAGACACTTGATACTTGAGATTCTTGATAGTAAAGGATTTAATTTTGAGAGGATTAGATCATGAAGGAATGTGATTCAAGATATTGGATATGTGGAGAAAGAATTTCATCTAGAGATCATATCAAGAAGAGAGAACAAAAGCAACATAGGTAGGTTTTCAGTCACAGGAATCCACATGATGAGAGTGTCACATCATACAAAAAGTTTTATATAGGATTTTCATATGTGTACGTAGGTTTCAGTGGATAAAACCATGTACATACATGGGTTTTCTTAAGCAAAGTCACGTACACCTTGAAAAGCATGTAGTTTTGGTTTGTACAATAGGACATACTTTGCTAGGTTTGTTTGTAGTTGTATTTATCTTAGTGGGCCATTATCCCTATTACAGGAGCCCTAATTTTAGCATAGTAAAATCATTCTTAGCACTCATTTTCCCTCTGATTTTTTTCTAGAGGTATATACCCAAAGATATTGGTGTTTATGTGTGATTTATTTGGTTTCCTTCTTTATTATTATGTTGTGTGTTTAGTTGATCACTCATTTGTGATTTAATTCAATAATTGATTTATTTGGAATTAACAGACGAGTATTGAGTAGGATAAATTTCAATATAAATTAGCTCTTTGCTCATAATCGTTTCCTAAATCAAGTAGATCACTCCACAAATTAAGTGACTCGTCTCTCTCCAATCAATCATTGAAGCATAAAGGTGAGTTGATTGATCATATGGAATGAAGTGCTAGAAGGAAAGTAAAAAATACATCCATGGGCATAATTAAGCAATTACCCATCAATTAATTAAATCACACCACTCAAAGTCAAGTTAGTTATTAATCACTCAAATTCAAGTTAGTTATTAATCACTCTCTAAATCTAGTCATTTGGTTTAAATTGGGTCGTTTGGTCAAAGGAATGAAACCATTGGAGAAGGATAGAGTTGAATCAGTCATTAGTACCTTCATTTAATCAGATTGAATAATCCATTTGGGGTTACCTTGAATAAGAAATTGTTTTTCGTGACAAAAATTGTTACACATCAAAATCACTCAACTGGGTAAGTGTCGCATATTGCCTCTCACTTGTCGCAAGTGTCGCAACTCCCTTACAACTTGTCGCAAGTGTCGCAAGTTGAATATAGAGTGTCGTGAATGTTCTTGAATCATATTATCGCAATGACGACACTAAAGAGGCACTTGAAACATCTTATATACTTGGTTTGAAGGAAGAAACTGGTTCACTGGAGTCAAACATCTCTTAACACCTAAGAGGGCTTCTAAATCAAGAGTTTGGAAGGGGAACGCTCCCCTAAAACTGCCTGAGGAGCGTCGGCGCCCTTCTACCATGACTTAGAAGCGTTATAACGCTTCTCCACCCCTTTGTAGAAGAGATGCTCAGATTTGAAGCGCTGGCGCTTCCCTTGACTTGTTCAGGAGCGTTATAACGCTCTGATGCCCCTTCTAAGGGAGCGCTCTCCATTTTGGGTAAATTGTTAGCCCGGTGAGAAGAATAAGGGGAGAATCATTCGAGTTTAGGAGGCGGTTGAGCTCGAATTCTTGGTTTTGTCAACAGATCTCTAATCCAAGGAGGAGGTTATCAACTGGTTCTAAACATAACTCAAATGGTTAGGCTCCTCCCAACCTATATAAGAAAGCTTTCTAATGGTGAAAAGGGCTGCAAATTGAGAGAATCACACCAAACTTATGATATCATAAGTGAGGAGGAGGAACTGAATATGTGAAACTTATGATCTTGGAGGAAACTTGCAGTCAGCCAAAGGAGAGAAATCATTGAAGCTGCTGTCATCCAGGTTGTGGATCGTTTAGGCAAGGGTTAGACGAAGAGGACCTGACGAAGCTGTCACATTCGCATCTACGATCGTAAGTACTGCTGTCGTTATTCTCATTAATATGACACACTTGGCATGTTTCTTTCTAGTTTGTGTCTGATGTTACATGAACTTATCATTCGGTGATAGATCTGTTTTCAAGATAATGTCAATAGAGTAGGAAGTGGTCGTATCTTGTTTTGTCCACAGACCTCAGCGAGGAGCAAAGGATTGGAGCGCAACTCGGAGCGTGCAGGGACAAACGTCGGTTAAGAGGTACTTCTGT